>CM033471.1:107928805-108235905 GCA_019447015.1 Hymenochirus boettgeri | reverse complement strand
CTATCTATCTATCTAACTGCTATCTATCTATCTATCTATCTATCTAACTGCTATCTATCTATCTAACTGCTATCTATCTATCTATCTATCTATCTAACTGCTATCTATCTATCTATCTAACTGCTATCTATCTATCTAACTGCTATCTATATATCTATCTAACTGCTATCTATCTATCTATCTATCTAATCTGGCTTGGCTCTGCACTGCTACATACCTGTCCCTGGATTCCCTCCGATAGCTCTCTCTCGCTCATGCGCATGACGTCATTGTGTGCGACTGCGCCGGCTGCGCGATGTTCCCAGAGGTTCGCGCAGCCGGGAAATCCGGAAGTTCGGGGCACTTGCAAGGGGCACAGGCGGCGAAAACATTCGGGGCACTTTGCCAAACATCCGGGGCACGTGCCCCGAATGTTTTAACGTAGATACGCCACTGGATTTAACAATGAATTCTTTGGAGACGTCTCTCCACCCCAACAGCCTGAAAAAGAAAGACAAACCTGCCATTCTTCGTTGAGCTACCAAACCCGAGGAACCTGCAGATTTCAGGTGCTCAAGGTAATGTAGAAGAGTTTGCAATCTAGCATGAGAGTTACTGTTAACATCCTTCTCCTTGGCGAATTCTAACCATTCTGACCAAGCCTTACCGTGACTGGCCCAGGTGAAAGGAGCGGCCTCGTTGGTTGGCTTCCGGGTGCAGGCGGTGAAATTCTTCCCACTGAAAACGAGATCCGCAACACAATTAAGAACACCTGGTACATGTACATGCTTAGCTCTAAAAGACACGTTACATTCCAAGAATTTTAAAACTAAATATCTAAGTAAAGATAGAACAGGTAAAGAGGAACCCGTCAAGTTGTAAATAGCATAAACGACACTCTCATTGTCCGTCCAAAATCTGATCTTTTTATTTTGAATTTTTTCGCCCCATAGTTCTATTGCCACAACAATGGGGAAGAGTTCAAGGAGAGTGAGGTTTTTGCAATGATTCCCTTCTTTCCAAGAGGTGGGCCATCCTGCAGTGCACCAGTTGCTGCCTAGGATAGCCCCGAAACCTACGGAGCCAGCTGCGTCCGTGTAAAGTTGTAATTCTGTATTAGTTTCTTCTACCTCCTGAAAACAAGTTCTACCATTGTAATTAGGCAAAAAGGCATGCCACACCAGTAGATCGTTGCGTAGCTCCCTAGTTATTCGTATGTGATTGTGAGGTGCGGAAAACCCCCCGGGAGGCTAACGATAATCTCCTAGAAAAGACCCTCCCCATTGGCATGACCCTAAACGCAAAGTTCAACGTACCCAGCACTGATTGCAACTGTTTTAGTGTAACTTTCTTAACCTGTAGGAACATTGAAATTGCGTCTAGCATGCCTTGAAATTTGGCTGTTGGTAACCTAAACTCCATCTTAGTTGTGTCTATCTTGATACCCAGAAAAGACAACACCGTTACTGGGCCCACCGTTTTTTCTTCTGACAGGGGAACCCCAACTTGCGCATTAAAAAACGGAAAGAATTTAACAAAAAGGAACAATAATTAGAGTTAGCCGGGCCAACGAACAGAAAGTCGTCAAGGTAATGTAAAACGTTTAAGGAACTGGTTTCATACGAAATAGCCCAGTCCAGGAATGAACTATGGGGGTTATTCAATAAAAGTTCTTTATCGTTTAAAATGGTGCTAATTTTGCCCCAACCAATCAGATGTTAGCTTACAAATGTTAAATAAGATCTGATTGGTTGGGGTAAAATTAGCACCATTTTAAACGATAAGAACTTTTATTGAATCTCCCTGTAAATATTTTGAATAGGGAACAGGATATGGCACAACCCATGGGAAGACATCTGTCATAATAGTACATGCCTTCCAATTGGCAACCCAGTAAATGAAAACAGTCCGGGTGAATCGGAAGCAGACAGAAGGCCGCCTCAATATCCGATTTTGCTAACAGCGCCCTCACCCCAGATTTTCTTACCAAATGATTTGCCCTATCGAACGAAACGTAGGAAACAGATGACTCCTCCTTAGAAATACCGTCGTTTACCGTGCTTCCCTTCGGGTGATGGATTAAGCGGAATTTACCACTCTCCTTCTTTGGTACTATACACAAAGGGGAAATCCTGAGGTTGTAAAAGGGGGGCTCGGCAAACGGGCACGCTATGCACCCTAGCTTAACTTCCGCCATAACCTTTTCCCTAGCCACTTCCGGCATATCCTTAACCGACTTGGGTAACTCTGAGAACTCAAAGGGGATTCTGAAACCTTGCCTAAACCACTCCCTGATGAGCTCTGCTTCCTCCGTCGCCAGATATATTCCTAGCCAGTGCTCCATTGCCTCCACGTTCACTGGTGTCCGGCTGCCTATTCCCCCCTGTACATCTTGGGGCATCTTTTTGAAACATTTTGAGGCGAAGTGACCGCCTCTTCTACAAAAGGAGCATTCATGTTTAAACCTGCAAGCGGCCCCAAACTTGCAGCTGCCCTCATTAAACAACCAGCAGTAGCCCCAGAGGGCTGAAAAGTACTGGTCGAGGGGATCGGACTCTGACCTACGGGTACCCTCTGAGCCAACATGATTCTTAGCCAAGAATCGGTGGCCTTGATGTTCCAGCCCATTTCTGGCCTGACTGCCAGGTGCCGCCTAAACTCTTCGTCATACTGGCGCCATGCAGTCCTGCCATGTGTTTTGTACGCTCCGAATATCATGTCCAAGTACACAAATAATTCGGAGCATTTTTGGGGGGCTTTCTGACCGATAACCCCGGCCAACACACAAAAGGCTTGTAGCCAATTCCCAAAAGTTTTAGCCACCTTGGGCTTCCTTTCCCCCTTCTCTGTCCTAACTATCTCTTTATCGACAGTTACCATGTCTGTAGTGACCATAAATCAATGAACTCGTTCCGACATATTTTGTCCTTTATTTCCCCAAATGTACCCCCAGCGGGCTAACCCCGCAAAAATAGGATTCAGAGCCTCCACTAAAGAAACCACGGGCACAGGCGGGAGTACTGTCGCTCCCCCTGGTGCTGGGCTCGCAGTTGGCCCAGCTGGCATAGTCTGAATTTTGCCCATTAGGGCCCGTAAGACTTGCACCAACTCACCCACATCTCCGCCGCTGGAATTACCCAAGCCCCAGCAAAGGTGTACTCACCATCTCGAGCCGACTGTACAGCACTGGTACTTGCCCCTTCGAGCCCTTCGGAAGTCACCTGTTGTGGAAGGATTCCCTCTCGCTCTGTAGGTAGCTACCTCCTGGCGTCCCGATCGACCGGTGCTAGTGATGACCTCCTGCTCCTGCCTGAAGTTGATGAGCGAGAGGCCCTTGAACTCTGGAGCGGGCTCTGCGTCATCTGCTGGTCTCGCTTGACCTAGAGTGATGCCTGTGACGTTCCTTTCTACGCTGTTCCTTGCGCCAATACCTGTAAGACTCATCGCTACTGTCTGAGGAGGGGGAATACCTGCTCCTCCTTCTCCCATGCCTACGACTTCTGCCCTCCTCTCGTGGGTGGCTCCTCTCTCTAGATCGCCTTCTCACATGCTCGGCCGCGATCGGAACTTCCCAACTTGCCCAGGGAAGGTGGAGCCGGGCGCCGGACTACAACTCCCAGCAATCTCGCGGGGAGCGCCGTTGCAGGTCAGATGCTCCGGTCCCCTAACCCGGGTCGGAGCTACCATATGATTTATTATATGATACAGATTGACATACTTATAATAATGTATGTTATTGATTTATTAGAGGCTAAGATGTTAAAATGCCTGACTATGTTACTAATATCTGATATTTGTTTGATATAGACTACAACACTTTAACAATACATTATACAGGGTTGTAATGCCATAACTATAAACAGTGAAGTCTGACTTCTCTGTACACATCTACTGGACTTCAGCATTTCTGAGCCTTTGTGATAACCTGGTGGTGTGGCGAAGAGCGTTCGGCTGTGATCTTGTATGGCGTCCTTTCCCTCCATACATCATTTCTGAATAGTATCTGATGCTGAGTCTTTCAGCTCTTTAGTTATAAGTGAAAACCAGGTGACAAAAATGGATGGATAACGGAGGTAAACTAAGGAGGAGGGTATAGGAGATTTATTGGTTTGATAGTCTACTTAGCACTTTTTTTCATGATTTTAATGTACATTTACTTATATAATAAAGGATAACTATTCTTGCACATATAAGAGTGTACTATTGTTATTGTTATATGTAGAATCTATTTTTCTTTTTTGGTTTTGCAGCACCTCCCCTAAACACATGGGTTATTAATGTTGGTGTTTTAATTAGCTACATACAGGGTTATTCAATAAAAGTTCTCATTGTTTAAAATGGTGCTAATTTTGCCCTAACCAATCAGATCATAGCTTTCAAATGTTAAATAAGATCTGATTGGTTGAGGCAAAATTGCACCATTTTAAATGATAAGAACTTTTATTGAATCTCCTTGATAGTGCCCTACTAACCCGCTATCTTATCCAGGTATTTCCTGGATAGGAAAAGTAGGGTGCCTACATATGTCTGGTATCATTGTACTTGGGAGAATCAGAGCTTTAAGAAACAATTAGAGTTTGGTCATTTTATTTTGCATATTTCATAAAAAATTCAGTCAAATTTACAGAAACGTTTAAAAATTCCATTTTCTTATTGAAGTATACACTTTATGGTAAAAAAAATTGTGAGAAATTCAAATGTCACCGAAAGGTTTAAAACCACACTTTAAAACTAACACTAATAACTAGAAAGGGAAAGTTTAAGTATAAACTTTAAATTTGACTTGAAAGACTGCATTTTGGAAGGGAATTTGTGTGTTTGTGCTGCAGATTTTAAAACTCAATAATGTCAATGAAGAGGACATTGTTGTTTTTTACTTACCCTTTAAATATGTCACATGCAATAGGTCAGTTGGTGTGTTTGTATTCATATCAGGTTGGGGGATAAAATACTAACTTTTTTGATGATTGGTCAAAATGAGTTTTTTTTTACTTTAGTTACCCTTTACGTATGGCTGCCAAAGTAATGGATAAGTAGATCAGTAGGTGTGTGTACCCGTGTCGGGTTGAGAGTTAAAAAAAATACTTTTTTGATGATTGGTCAAAATTAGTTTTTTTGACTTTAGTTACACTTTAGGTATGGCTGCAACAGTAATGGAGGGGTAGGTCAGTAGCTGTGTATATCTGTATCACGTTGGGGGTTAAAAAAACAAAGTTTTTTGACTATTGATCAAAATTTGCTTTTTTGACTTTAGTTACCCTTTAAAGTATGGCTTCCACAGTAATGGATAAGTAGATCAGTAGGTGTGTGTACCTGGGTCTGGTTGAGGGGGTATGTCTTTTTTGTGTTTACAACCATAAAACTATCTTTTATTGAGAATAAATCTAAATTAGTTTTTTTTACTTTAGTTACCCTTTAAGTATGGCTGCCACAGTAATGGATAAGTTAATCAGTAGGTGTGTGTATCTGGGTCTGGTTGAGGGGGTATGTCTTTTTTGGTGTTTACAACCATAAAACTATCTTTTATTGAGATAAATCTAAATTAGTTTTTTTACTTTAGTTACCTTTAAGTATGGCTGCCACAGTAATGGATAAGTTAATCAGTAGGTTGTGTATCTGGGTCTGGTTGAGGGGGTATGTCTTTTTTGTGTTTATAACCATAAAACTATCTTTTATTGGGATAAATCTAAATTAGTTTTTTTGACTTAGTTACCCTTTAAATATGGCTTCCATGGGAATGGAAAGGTAGGTCAGTAGGTGGTGTACCTGGGTCTGTGTGGGTGGTTGGAGGGTATCACCGTTTGTATTTATGACCATGAAAAAAACTGTTTTGAAATATCCACATTTGAGGATTGTTACCATTATAGTCTATGGGGAAAAATGTCCGGAAATTCGTAGATAACGCCGTAACGCTTCTCCTATATGCCCCGCACACTTCTCCTATATGCCCCGCACGTCTGTACCGAATTTCATGTCTCTAGCTAAAAAACTGTGGGAGGAGATACGGTCCAAAAAGCGGAAGAATAAACGGAAGAAAAAAAAGAAGAAGAAGAAGAAGAAATAGAAGAACAGTAATTTGGCTTTTTCAAGCCAAATTAATAAATACTGTAGAACTGGAAGAAGGGAAAGTATGATATATAAAAGATAAAAATAAAAATTAATATGAAATAAAAGATGCCTTATACATTTGCTTGTGAAGTTCTCATTCATCCAGGTCATGGTATATCTGTTGTATTCAATTATCAACTGGACTTGAAGTTTAGTTCTTGAAGACGTTTCGCTAGTCATCCGACTGGCTTTCTCAATTCAGAATGACTTGTACAAGAATCTGTGGCAATTATGTACCTTATACATTAAAAACACTTCCAGCTTTCCGTGGCTATCGTGTATTCCTCTTGTAGGTTACATCAACGTTATTTGTTATGTATTTTTTATGTTTGTTATCTTGCTCATTTGTTATCAAAAGAATAAAATACAGTTTGCAATGAACTACAGTTCGTATTCACTCGCCGGCGTGCAGAATGTGCGCTTGCTGGCATAGATATGTGCACCGGTTTGGTGGTAGATTCAAAAAACGTTAAAGAGATCAGTGCTGGGTGTTTTTTCCCACTATGGCTTCCTTGTTCCTGACCATGGTCTTGAATTCCCTGTTCCTGCTGACCACTCTACTATTCAGTTATTGTAGTTGTAGGTAGAGATGGACTCGAACTCGAACCCGAGTTCGAGCCAACTATTCGAGTTCGAACGGACTCAGACTTCTCGAACTATCTCGGAAACGGATTTCTCGGACTTTTGATATTTTCCAGACTTTCGATAATTATCGAATGTTCGAACGTTCGAGGCGCAACTATGCAAGTAAATGTCTATTATACCAATACGCAAATAAATATCGAATGTGCAAGTAAAATGTCTATTATACCAATATGCAAGTAAATATCCAATTATCGAATATGCGAATAAAATGTCTATTATACAAATACGCAGGTAAATATCGAATAATCGAATATGCGAGTAAAATGTCTACTATACCAATACGCGACTTAATATCGAATTATCGAATATGCGAGTCATTTATAGGCTAATTATCGAATGTTCGAATGCGGGAGCTCGAAAGTAGCACGCGTGAGAGTAAAATCGATTTTACGAAAGTCCTGGATATTGGAACATGTTCCCCAGACCATTTTCCAAGTCCCACAGCCCTTTACATTAAGTTACCATTGATATTTTAATTGTATTTCATTCGAACTTTTTGAACTTTTGACTCCCATTGACTTTAATGGGTCCGTTTTCGAACTTTCCATATAGTATATAAAGTTTGGCCATCTCTAGTTGTAGGGGCCAGAACCTGGTGCGTCTAAGCAGGGTAACATCACTATCAGGGGTTTTGGTGAAAAATTGGTCACACTTAGACTCTTTGCTCCTGTGCCTGCAAAAAAGTCCCTGCTAAGGGAGATCATCATGTTTAGCCAATGCCTTAAGCTTCCTCAGGATCTGAATTTCTTCTACTGTTCCCTGTCAGAAGTTATGCAATGCATTCCAACTGTGGAATGCATCTAGACGTGCCACCATCCGGAAGATTGCATCTACTGTATGTTTAAAAGCTTGAATCTGTGTTTTTTGCTTTATGAAGCTTGGGGTCCTAGTAGCAATTTTCTACTCAGCACATCACTTTCAGGGTTTAGCTGCGATTTTTCTAATTAACTTATTTTTAAGTTTCTTACCATTTATCAGTAACTGTAACACAAATCATTTCCTTACTGATTAACATCAACATTGTAAAGTTTCTCTCATTTTTATATAGACGTAAAACTAAAGCAAAAGATTAACAGGGAGATTCAATAAAAGTTCTTATCGTTTAAAATGGTGCTACTTTTGCCCAAACCAATCAGATCTTATTTAACATTTGAAAGCTAACATCTGATTGGTTGGGGCAAAATTAGCACCATTTTAAAACTTTTATTGAATAACCCTGTAAGTTGCCAAGTTTAGTTCATCTTTCCTATACTGACCCCCTGACCCTAGGGGGAACACACCTTAAAAAGATTCAAATTAAAAAATAAACAGTATAGAGCAATAAAACGCTAAACAGAAATGTATTATGTGTAATAAAAAACAATTTTACAATATACATATATAAACAATCATTCATTTTCTAATCGTTGGCTGGCCAGCTTCATAAAGCAAAACAATTAATTGTTTAATTCAATCAATTTAAAATATATACTAATCAGTAATTAATTAATGCATTCATTAAACTGCTTAAAGTGCAAAATAATAAGAATAAAGTGCTAATAATAAGAATTCCCAATAATAATAATATATGTATTTTCTAGTGTCCACAATATTTTATTTCTAAAAAAACATATTCATCACTATTCATCCATATTCAGTGCCACATATGATGCCTAAAAAAGTAAACCTTGCTATCCAATGTTCATTGATTTCCATGTGTAAAAACAGACAGTACTGTATATAGTTAGAAGATATCATGTGGGTATTTTCAGTAATAAAAACGAAGTGGGAAGGGATATCCTACAATATAACAAAAGTGACTATTTAGGGTGGAGATACGATAAATATGAGCCTAAAGCCATCTTGCAAGCTTAAATTTTGTGATATTAGGTGTTTCACTCATCTGAATGAAACGCAAACACATCATTGGGTAGGTTTTTAATTAAAGCCTGTTTGTTGCAGGACGGATGCAGCTTAACATTTGCATGTTAAGTAATTTTAAGAGGTTTGAAGCTAAAAATGACCTACTAAAAAGATATGTATTTTCCTTCAATCACATTAAAGGCCTATCTATTTAGAATTTAATTTCCATGTATAAGGGGATTTCCAATTTGCCTTTTGAAATGGATTTTCTTTATCTTTGGCTAGGCCACACTGATTGTGTTTTGCATGTGAGAGTGGCATGCTAGTGTATTACAGTGTGGGTGGCCACTAGACATGGTAACCAGGTCTGACATGGAACCCCTTGGTTCCGAAATCCAAATGTTCTGTCTGAAACCGGCAGATTGTTTGGATTTCGGGACTTCGGAGCACGTTTTCGATCATTATTAGTAGTTAGGATTTTCGGGATTTTCCCAAGATTTGTAAATCCAAAAACAGAATAAAACTTACCAATTGCCACACTGTGTACACTGCGTTCCATTTTCTGAGTGCATGCAATTACCATTTTTTATGTGACACATGCTTTCCAATGAAGAATTATTAATGAAATTGCAGCACAAGTGCAGGGTAACACACGTAAAGCGCACTACATGGCAAATGTGCATTTCATGCATGTTTCTGTGTCCTGACAGTGTGACTGCAGCCTTACTGATGATGTAAAGTGCTTACTGCTTTGGAGCCTTCAATATTTATAATATATATATATGCAATATATAATAAAAATGATTAATCTGACTTTTATGAGAATGTGTTGGTGTGGTTATTGTATCTAATATTGGGTTTTAGCCATACATGATTCAGGGTGAGCACTTTAAATTCTACCGACCTGTTGTAAAGAGATATTGCACATTTTCAGTTGGTGTACATTAAATAAAGTGCTGAATTTACATTAGATTATGTATTTTGGGGGCAGCAGTGATATTGTTTGCTCAGTCAGGAACAGTGCCAAATGGATGTGCAATTTTTTTGCTTATGTCAGAAAATTGTGTGGTGAAATCCATTGTGCTATAATTAAACAAAATCTGAAGTTTTAAGTTATGAATAGTAAATTCATATTTCACATACTAAATCAGGTTTGCAAACCGATATTCACAGCCTATTCCAAAGGTATCAAGCAGTTTACACATCCTGCAGCCCTTTGGAGAAAAATTGTGGACTGTGGGATCCACAAGTTTGTAGGACCTGAGCAGTCTGGGCAGTTAAGGAGCAGAGTTTATAGAGCGCAGTGTCAGAAAGGCCCACAGTGCTACAAGGGAATACCCTGTTTGGCCCACAGCCCATTCACCCAAGAAAACAAACAAAAGTGCTAAAATTGAATTACAGAGCCAAAGGGGCAATAAGAAGGGGCATTTTAATAAACAATAGAAGTCAGGAGGAGTAAGATAGATATGTAAATGAGTGATAATGAAGATGAGCCCCTAAACTCATCCTGGTGGGCCCCTGGTCTCAGATTTCCAGGTGGGCCCCAACAGTCCAGTCTGACACTGATTGAGCAGCCGAGTCAGTGTCTGGGGTGCTGCCACTATGGCCCCCAGCCTGGGGTAGGTTGGGTACCCCTGGTTTAAGGATTGATGAAATAGCCAAAGAATGGCATTAAAGGGCAATTATGGCCACCAAAATCATTCCCCTTAGGAAAAGTATCCATGATGAGGACCTAAACTGTATGGTTCTCACCCCCGGGTCTTACTTTATCATTGAGAACAAGCCTGCAAAGTCGGCTTTGTGAAGTAGCTTGCATAGTCCTGGCTACTATTAACTGCTGCAACCAGGAAGCGGAGCCGGAACCGAAGAAGAGGACAATGAAGTCTAATGTCTATTTTATACGCGAGTGAACATGTCCTTTAAGAAAGGAAACATCAAATATTGCAGGAATCATTGTAATGTTTTATTCCTGTGCCTTTTAGTTAGAGAAAATTCTTGTGGTAGATAGGGGGCTATTTGTATACTTTTATAGTATACACAGATCTGATACCGTTTTTCATACCGAATACTGGAGCTATGCTTGGAAAGTAACACACATTCATGAAATTCATATTGCTGCTTATCTATATATGTGCATTACATAGAAATGTACCTTCCTTGATAAAAAAAGAACCAATTCATTCATGTGGTGTGCTTGTTTTCACAAATATATTAATGTGGGTACGTTGGGAATTTTTGGCTTTCCAAGTGGTTTCTCAGTCAGATACCACATTCCAAATTAAGTTCTATGCAAATTTCAAGAAGAACTAAAGAGAACTTCTCAATACTGTAGGTTTCAGTAGTTTGCTTAGTGTAAAAAATTCCAGAAGGGCAGAGAAGTAAATGTCATCCATTCCAATTAACAGTGCCATGCCCCATTCTTACTTGGTGGGTGTCTAGGGTGAGATGGAAGGGCCAGGGAGAGCTTAGGGGTTGGGACCCTGGGCAGTTAGTAAGCTTGCACTCCCCTAAAACTGTCCCTGTGCTCTGGTCTTGTCCCCAGTTGAACAACAATGAGAGGAGAGAAACCAATTATAAGTTGAGGAGAACAATATACAGTATATCAGTTAAAAAGTACAGCTGAATTTGACTTGCTGCCATCTCTTCCCTTTAAAACTGAATACATATAAAAACTATAAGCTGAAGGGATAAGTACCAGTTTATTAAGCACGCTGTATGGCTGCACTGAAATCTATACAGTCTGCTTCATGCTTCTAATAAAAAATACTGGCTGGCCTTCCATCATGCTCATGTGTGTTTTTGGCTTTAAAGAAAAAATTGGCTACCCTTCAGAGATGATTGAAAACCGTCATAAAGTGCTTATGTATGTTTTGTTATGTAACCCATACTGTACTAAACCATCCAAAGAATGATTGTCCACAACAGGGAACTGATATTGTATTTTAATAATTTACAAATGAAATATTTTACTGGTTCAGGAGAAAAAGAAATGATGTAGCTAGTAATATACCCCACACAATTTTTATCCCACAATATTTAGGAGTATTTCTTTTTTTTGCAAGGTGATTTTCTTGTTCCATTGATTGTTTTTCCAGACGTAATTTCTATGAAACCTAAAAAATGAATTCCAATGTGTGCATTCATTTCCATGCATGTTCAGCCTCAAAGCTATTACATGGTGTACATTCCTACACAGGATGTGACAATTACAAGGCTGTCAGTGACATCCCTTGCTTCTAGCGTTGACTCGGCTTTCTGAGTTTGTTCCTGTCTGTGGTTATCCCTTCTACTATATACTCACTTAAAGGATCAGTAAAATTCAGATATAAACCCTTTTTGTTGTCTTCCCATTATGCAAGCCTAGTTGTACATTTAACTGCTTTGAACAATAAAATTTCCTAAAATTAGGTTTTAAATCTGCTCTCTGCCTATTCTTGTTTGTTCACCAAGAATCTTGCTAAGCAGCACAGTTGCTGCACTTGAGTTCTGTGACCATATGCATATCAATGACTTCCACAACCTAGACTGATGTTTTCCCAATTTTTGCCAGTTTCCCTGTGTAGTAGGAAGCATGACACTGTACAGAAGATAAGACAAATGGCTATACAAGCCCATAGTGGATTTATCCTTGTAACCTTTTTATTTTTATTTGAGAAGCCTTCCCCACTCTTGTCTAATTTCTGGAGTGTTATATAAAACAAGCAGATGCTGCATCCTTTCAGATTCCCTAATCCTTGTCTGGAAGGTGTAACCTGCAACAAAGGATCTTGGGAAGAATTCTGAAATGACTAAAGGTAGCCATCGGATTTCTGATCGTCCAAAACGAAGAAGAACTTACGAATATCCCCACCTTGCGCAGGCAATCTTATGTAGATTTCAGCTTGAAAATTACGGAACGTCTGATTCTGGTAGATGGGCTCGATGGAAAATTTTCCATCTTGCCCAGTCATGGAAAACCTAATAAAATGTCATTGATGATCCAATCAATTCAACACACATATAGATGTTTAGACTCATTAAAGGACAACTCCACCCTCATAAAAACATCTTTTAGAAAGAATGGCCTCTTTAAAATATGTTGATTTATCATAGTTTGTCCTATGAATTCATTACTATATGCTTGCTATGCTTCTGGATGCCTCATGGAACCTGAGCAATTTATAAACCTGTACTGAGCTTGTACTGAGCCTGGGCATGCTCAGAAGAGGCAGCTAGGGGATTAACATTCAGTCATTGGCTGTGCTGTCAAATCCATAACTGACAGTTGCTAACTGGAAGAACCAGGAAGCAGAAACAGGGGAACTAAGACATTGTGCAGGATTTCAGGTTGGATTTATATATTTCAGATTTCAAACTATTACGGCTTAGGGTTTTGGGGGGTGATTTCCCTGTATGTAAGTTTTCATTTTGGGGCTGGACTTGTCCTTTAAGGAATCCCATCAAATTCAGTTTTTAAAAGCATTTCCTTTTCTAAAGTAATATTGCATCCGACCCTCACTATTCTTAAAAACATTAGCGTTTCTAAGATTGATTTCTATGTAGGCATCAGGTTTATAGCAAACCAAATTTCTTTGCAGCATTTTACCATTTCAGACATAATATTATATGTACCCAGATTTCCTCTGTACAACTTATTAATTAATTATATTAATAGTTAATATCAATACAAACTTCAACAGTTAAACATCTTATAGCTATATTAGAGTTTAGATCAGTTGACAGCATTTTTGCTTTTTCACTGAAGAGATAACTCTTTTTAAACACACGGCTGAAAGGAAAGAATCGCAAAGTTTAAGGAAAGGACCTGAAAATGCATTTGAGGGTTTGCTCACCACTCAAAATGAACCACAGCCACAAGAAAACTCTTGTAGCCTGCTAGCCACATACAAATGTTTTTTGTGGTAAGTTAGGTCATAGTTCTAAGAACATTACCTTTTTTATGCCGGTAAACCTGTGTAGGTCTTTATGAAACGTCACAAATGGTGACGAGGGGGAATTTTGTTTCAACTCAGAAGATAAACTATATAAAGCCGCATTAATCTTGACCTTCCATCTAATAAAGGAAAGGTAAATCAAACTACAATCTCATCTCAAGTACACTACTCTTTGTCTTTGATCAAGGACGAGTAAGTCAAAACTTAGAAGGATGCAATTTCAAAGGTTTTTTGTACTAGCGCTTTGTATGCTAAGTTTGCTTGTTTTAAGTGAAAGTAGACGTACTGACAAAAAGTGCAAAAGAGGGAGACTACAACACGACACTAAAATCCTCTACAACAAGACAGCCGAATTCAAAGCACACTTTCCGGTAAGTTAAAGATTTTTTTTTTTAAAAAATGATTACAGAAAAGGATTGATGTAAAAGCATGAATGCATTAAATCCTTTTGTTTCTTCTTGACTTTTTATTATTCCTTCTAGAGGGACAACATCACAAACATAAGACTGCTGACCAAAGAACTGAAACAAGATTTTATGGTAATAAAATTCTACTTTTAAACAAACTTCAAAACATTTTTTACACCCCCCCCCCTACATTTACTAATTCTACCCATATTCTCATAGGCTCAGGAAAACTGTGACTTAAGAGAGGATTTGTTGGAATTTTATTGCATAGAAGTTTTAAAGAAACCTGGAGTTTTGGACCGTGCATCAGATATCATTGCTACAATACAAATTATCCAGTTATTGCTTAAGCCCTGTGTAAGTAAAATGAATTATGGTTAATTGGATTTATTTTTAATGCAATAGCAAGATAGAGAGCAAATTTTACAGCTTTCACTTAAAATCAATGTTGCAGTAAATGCAGTTAAAATACCTAAGATTGCTTTAATACCTTGAGTAATACAGATAGACAGAGATTCTCAGAGCTGTCATATAATCAAGTGTAATAAACAACGTTTTAACTGTTACTTTTACTTGCCAGCACTGCGGTGGATATTGACCAATGTGCAAGGGGCTCATTGCAATCATGTTTTTACTTTTGAAAAGGAATATGACAGCTCAATAAAAAATAAGGAAGACTATTTTCTATTGCGAAAGGTTTTGGCTGAGATTGACTGATGATTGCGCTGTTTTAATAGTGAAAAATATACTTTATAGGAAATGTTTTCATTGAATGATCAATACTGTCAAAAGAGTTTTGTTTTGTCACAGTAGTTTCTTGTCACAGTTCTCCAAGAATATCAACATGGAAATACAAGGCAATTTTATTAAGGGCTAGGCCACACAATGGTTGTGCTTGTGATTCTCATGTCAAATGTATCTCAAAGCTGCGCTACGATCTGATTTCGGAGCGCATGATATCACCAATTGTTTGCACATCTCATGCACTCTGATTGCGCATTGTTCCACAGATGGCAATGCAAATGGACGGTAACAGGTGTGAAACACACTCCGATGCATGTGTTCTTTTCAAACAAGTTGCCGTTCTTCATAGTGTGGCCTCAGCTTAAAGCAGCAGTAAGTCCGATGAGTATGTTGTATATTCCATTCTTGGAAGATTCTTCTAACGTCTATCTATATATATGTAGGAATTTAGTCATTACAATTGCAGGATCTTATCAAAATCTTGATCTTATCTAATTTGTTGCAGAACTGCTTTTGGCTGTTTCTACTGGAAGGCAAAACATTTCCCAAAGAGCTTTATGCGCAATGCCGCCAAAGACATTTAATATAACTTATGAATTGAAGCACTTGTTAGCATTCTGTAATTAACCTGAAAATATTTACAATTTAATGTAATGGTATACTATTGCCATAATGCAGTATACAGCGTAAATATGTAGTGTACATTTAGTTTAGTGATTAACACAATGAATTCTTTAACATCCTAGCTACCCCTTGGGTTACAGTTTAATAACTAGTACAAGAAGGATATGGACTGAATGATTTTAACTCATATTTGAAATGTTAAATGGATAGGCAGTCTATTATCTGGGATTCTATTTTTACAGGTATATTGTTATTTTATTAGCATGTACCACATGTCTGATAAGCACATTATACATTGGTGCCTTATACATTGGTTGTCTATTGGTATCTGTTATTCGTTCTGACATCTTCATGATGAACAGATTTCTAGATGGAACTTTTCATATTAAATAGAAATAGTTCTTTATATATGTCTGGGTCAATAAGAACCTAAACATTTTCAACACTTTAAGTAACTAACTATGCACCAGAGCCTTGTTAAATCGGGGGTAATGAAAAAGGACAAATCCAAGAAATAAGGACTAATTCCTTACAAATTCCCAGAAAAGTGAGTGGAGACATGCATAGTTATTTCTTTGTGTCCTTGTGTCTAATGTATTTGTCCAAGACGGATTAATAATGACAGCCTAAAGATATGGAGCACTGTGCAGTTTAACTTTGAAAGAATAATGACATTTAATACAATAGACTGTATGTATCTTATTAACATTATGAACCAACAAACTAGCAAAAGAGAAAATCACTACCTTAACCACATTAACTGATAACCCTATAATGAAAATAAAAGCACCTAAAATAATCTATCCAGATTTAAAATAATTAGAGAAGATTACAAAAGACTAGCAGGACAGTCAAATAATTGTGTCATTTCCTATTTCTACCATAACATTTAGAAAACAAACTTATGTACTGGGTCAAAACAGGAAGGAAACCAAGTCATCTAGTTACTCAGCTTTTTTGATCACTAAAATAACATGACCTGGTTTAATCTACTGTAGACAGTATACTGCTACAAAGTGAACTAAGATTAATCAAAGACAAATAGTGCCAATGATTGCTCTATACCTTTATATATGTGTGTGTATGTATACAATCATTGTCTTAACATAAATAATATGCCTTCGTTGTTGTTAAATGTGATCTGGATCTGCTGAATAGAAATTGTACATATTAAAACTTGTGATTTTTTTTGTATATACATTTTTTTACTCAGGCTATTAAATGTGACCTGAAGTCGAAAGAAGTAAAAAGCTTTGAAGAGTTAAAGAAAAGTTTTAAAGCGGTAAGAAACACACAATATAATACAAATAGTAGACAATAATGGTATACTATTTACAATCAACTAATTTATAGATCTGTGTAAAAGACAAAGCAGCCCATTCACTGCAGATGATAAGTTTTGTATATACTCAAGTATGTAAAAACAGCCTGAAAACTGAACCTCGACTTATACTTGGATTAGTCACTAACTTGAATGAGGAATCTGGCTGCCGCATCCACTGATCGTCGCATCCACTGATGTCACTGCTGTGTGCCTTTCTCACTTCCCGGCACCAAGTAATGACGTCAGGCGGTATATCATTGGATGCGATGATCAGTGGATGCAGCAGCCGGATTCCTCGTCCTCGTTTAGTAACAAGTTGCTAAATGCTGCAGTACTTTCTCAGTCATTCATTTGTGGCTCTTGATGTGCTAATTTTTCCTGGCAGGGAGTGTGTGTGTGTGTGTGTGTGTGTGTGAGGGTGTGTGCAGTTCCACTGCAGATGCTTGTAAACTACAACTCCCAGCAACTAAAGCATGCTGGGAGTTGTAGTTTTCAAACACCTGGAGTGCCAAGGAATTGGGTATTACTGTTAATTTAAAGGGCAACTAATGCCTGAAAATAATACAGTATCAGGAGGATGGTATCTATTGTTAAAAAGACTGCCTTCTGATTCTGAATTGTTTTGAGGCTTTAGTTAAAAATAGGTACCTCGGCTTATACTCGGATCGACTTATATTCGAGTATATACGGTACTTCCGCAAAATACCACATGGGTTAAAGCCCACTAGTGTGGTGATAGCCATTTTGGAAATTTCTATCTAACAATCAATCCCTATATGGGGATTCTATAGGGTATATGCTAATCATCCCATATTACAGATTCCTGTAGAATATTTTGTGTAATATATGACATATCTTGCATATGTGGTAAACTTTAGCCAGGCAAAAACAAAAAAAAAAAGGATTACATTGGCAATAAATAACAGTTTGTTTATGTTAAACAGTTTATTTACTTTTACCACATAATTCAACCACTTGGCTACAAAAACAGTCAAACGGTGACTATCAAAGGCAAAGAACCAAATGTATGCAAGAAGCCAATCCACAGAGCAAGATTTTTGGACGATTGTTTTACTAATTTTCCACAATGTCCAGTTTTGTTACAACTATCACAGGATAAAAACTATTGTCCAATCATATTGTTAGAAGATTTTAATCTAAGGACTAATAGAAATGTTTAAATATTTCTTAGTAAATATTTCCAGAATTTTTAATTTTAATAATGTGATAATGTTTTAATAAATGTTTTCAAGTTCCAAGGCAGCATTTCTTACATGTTTTCAGGGTTTCTGTCAGAGTTGCATATACCATTAGGCACAGTAGGCACATGCCTAGGGGTATTTGTGATTGGAGGAGTGGCTGTCAAACACCACTCTTTTTGATTCCTAACTGTTAGCACTTTATTTGTAGCACATCAGGTTTTAAAATGTTAATTCAAGTCTAAATACTTCATGGTTTTTTTTTGTGGTTCACAAATTTAAGAATAAAGTCTGGCATTCCCCAAATGTAAATAAAGAGGTGTGGTTTGGGGTGTGGCCTGCATTTTGAGGTGGGGTTAAGGGTGCCAGGCTTTTTGAGCCTACATGCTACTGAGATATAAATCCAGCTCTGGTTTCTTGCAAAACTAATTATCACTGCCCGATACTGACAAGTGTAAAAGGAGAAAACTAATTACTAATTACTTTTTCCCTCCTAAAAGATTCCCAAATCCAAGAAATCCTTATGGAAGGCAATCAGTGAAATGGACATACTTCTTGAATGGATTTATGAGTACATAGTGAAATATGGAATAAAAGAAAAATCGTCAGATTAAAAGTTTAATACTAAAAATATAAGAAAAAACCCAAACCTAATGTGGCTGGAGGGTCTTCAACTGGTGCTATTTTTATTTTTAAACCATAATTTGCTTTATATGCTTATTACCTAAACATGTAATACTAATATTTATTTGATTTCTATACATTTATTTAAAAATACACAAATAAATATTTTAAATATTGCTATTAAATTAAAAAAATAGATTAAAGACCTATCCAATTGCTGTAATGAAGAAGCAAAGGGTTCATTTTAAGTTTTATTAAGCCTATACATGAGCCTATCCTAGCTATCCATTCTGTCTCCCCACTGGCTTATGCTAGAAAAACAATATGTAGCTCTTTGGTAGACTAAAAACTATCAAACATCTAATGAGTGTTTATGAAGGTTCTCATTCATCCAGGTCATGGTATATCTTGAATTAAAGTTTAGTTCTTGAATTCAACCGGCTTTATTAATTCGGAATGTCCAATCAATTCATTATGACTTGAGAAAGTCATTTGGGTGACTAGCAAAACGTCTTCATGAACTAAACTTCATGTTTGATGTAACTGAATACCACAGATATGTCTAATTGGTGTATTTGCTGGCCATGGGTTGTACTTTACGACGTTTAATGCCTGGCCCGTTCATTTTGTGATTGTGGTAGGGGAAGGTTGTAGACTAGTGTATAGGAACTATATTGTTCAATAAGTGAGGAAGTGAGACAATATTCCACTCTACCAATGGTTTGGTGCATTGAGATATACACAATCAACCTTTGCTAGTTGCCACAACTGGCCACAAACACCCAATAATGGGACAAATGCAATCTATTTAAAAGATCTCAAATCAATCAAGTACAAAATATCAATCAGCCTGTGTACGTCAGCCCTAGATATTTTAAAAGTTTTGAATGAACTACCGAAATAAATAGTGCTAAGGCGGATTTGCTTTTGAAAATAATATAATGCTTTTTAACTTTAATTTATAAAATAATTTATTATAGTTGGGTGGCAGAAAAGAAAAGATACCAGTCTTTCTAGTTCTTACTTTAGAGCTCCAGTCATGAAACCTAACTTATTTATTACTAAACTATGAATAACATACAATATTATTATTATTATATTTGATATTTTGTCATTGAGTATCTTTGTGTTTTATGCAGAAAATATTATGTAATAAAATGATTTTGGTTAACGTTGCATGTGTTATTAGACCCTTTTTTTAGGCCAAAATAGAACAGAATTGATAAGCCGAATAAATAAGAAATACATTGTAAAAGGGTTGAACCTAATGTGTATAGTCTTTGTATCGATTCATTCAACTAAAAATGATCTTAATGTTTAACTATAGTGATCATGCACTTTAAATTAATAATGCTATAACTTATTTATAATTTTTTCATTAATTTCTGTTTTTTATAGCACATTTCTATATCTCATGTACACTAACAATTTCATCACATTTATACCACCTGTATTTTAAACATGCTACTATTTCCTGGAATTTTATCCTACATTTCTTATCATGCTACCACATGCACTCATCCTTTTTTTGGCCGATTGTTGCTCAAATTTTCCATTTTTCAAATAGAATCTTCGATTTTCTATAATCCCTTTTTTGAAAAGTTAAGAGTTTAGAAAAATTAAAAAAAATCTGACGGATCAACGGATTTTCGAAATCAGCAGTAGAATTGAAACCAGCTTTTTTTAAAAAAAAAAACCGAGATTCATTAACCATAAAATATCAACCATGGTGCAAAATTCCGATCCAGCTAAGTATTTGCAACATATGCACAAAGTAAAAATACAGGTAGGTGTGTGTACCTGTGTCGTGTTGGGGTTTAAAAAAAACAAAGTTTGTTGATGATTAGTCAAAATAGTTTTTTTGACTATAGTTACCCTTTAAATTTGGCTGCCATGAAAATGGAAGGGTAGGCCAGTAGGCGTGTGTACCTGGATAAGGTTGGAAGTTAAAACAACAAACATCAAAATGTTTTTACTTTAGTTACCCTTTAAGTATGGCTGCCACAGTAATGAATAAGTAGGTCAGTAGGTGTGAGTACCAGTGTGAGGTTGGGGCTTAAAAAAACAAACCTTTTTAATGATTAGTCAAAAAACTTTTTTGACTATAGCTACGCTTTAAGTATGGCTGCCACGGAAATGGGAGGGTAGGTGAGTAGATGTGTGTGCCTGGGTCTGGTTGAGGGGGTATGTCCTTTTTTAGTGTGTGTTTACAACCATAAAACTATCTTTTATTGAGGATATATCAACATTTTTTTTTTACTTTATTTACCCTTTAAGTATGTCTGCAAGGGTAGGTGTGTGTACTCTATGTGTTTTTGCATGTATGACCATATAACTTACTTTTATTGAGGATACATCAAAATTAGTTTTTTTACTTTATTTATACTTTAAGTATGGCTGCAACAGGAATAGAAGGATAGGTCAGTAGGTGTGTACTAGTGTGAGGTTGGGGGTATGTGTTTTTGCATGTATGACCATAAAACTAACTTTTATTGATGAATGATCAAAATTAGTTTTTTTAAATTATAGTTACCCTTTAAGTATGGCTTCCATGGGAATAGAAAGGTAGATCAGTAGGTGGGTGTACCTGTGTCTGTGTGGGGGTATCACCATTTGTATTTATGACCATGAAACAAACTGTTTTGAAATATTCACATTTGAGGGCAAAATTAGCACCATTTTTAACGATAAGAACTTTTATTGAATAACCCTGATAATCTCCAGAGAATATGACAGAGCACTACAAGAACTTCCAATTCAAGTGGGTTTATTTAATACAACATCTGGCAACGTTTCGGTCTCTGGTCTTGGACCTTTACCAAACCTTGTTCGTTCGGAAGCACCCAGGCGGTTGTAATATATAACTAGAAAAGGAAAGTTTAAGTATAAACTTTGAATTTGGCTTGAAAGACTGCATTTTGGAAGGGAATTTGTGTGTTTGTGCAGCAGATTTTAAAACTCAATAATGTCAATGAAGAGGACATCGTTGTTTTTTACTTACCCTTTAAATATGTCACATGCATTAAAGGTAGGTCACTTGGTGTGTATGTATTCATATCAGGTTGGGGGATAAAATACTAACTTTTTGATGATTGGTCAAAATGAGTTCTTTTTACTTTAGTTACCCTTTACGTATGTCTGCCTTAGTAATGGATAAGTAGATCAGTAGGTGTGTGTACCCATGTCGGGTTGAGAGTTAAAAAAAAACTTTTTTGATGATAGGTCAAAATTAGTTTTTTTGACTTTCGTTACCCTTTAAGTATGGCTGCAACAGTAATGGAGGGGTAGGTCAGTAGCTGTGTATACCTGTATCATATTGGGGGTTAAAAAAAAAGTTTTATGATTATTGATCAAAATTTGAGGATTGTTACCATTATAGTCTATGGGAAAAAATGTCTGGAAATTCGCCGATAACGCCGTAAAGCTTCCGCGGATTCCTTAGCTAGAAGATAGCACACTTCTCCTATATGCCCCGCACGTCTGTACCGAATTTCATGTCTCTAGATCAAAAACTGTGGGAGGAGATACGGTCCAAAATGCGGAAGAATAAAACAGAAGAAGAAAAAGAAGAAGAAATAGAAAGAACAGTAATTTAGCTTTTTCAAGCCAAATTAATAATATGTTATATATATATATATATATATATATATATATACACACATTTTCTTGTTGCATCCAAAAATAAATGAAACGGGGTAGGTAAAAGGGGCATTCTGAGAAAGTTTTTACTTTTTTATTAAGATACCCAGGGTTATTCAATAAAAGTTTTATCGTTTAAAATGGTGCTAATTTTGCCTCAACCAATCACATCTTATTTAACATTTGAAATCTAACATCTGATTGGTTGGGGCAAAATAAGCACCATTTTTAACGATAAGAACTTAAAATTAATTTCCTTGACCATCTTTAAGCCATTCAAGTTTAAGAAGTATAACAAAAGCATTTTGCCCCCATCTAGTGGCTGCTGCTTATATTGACCAAATTTCTTTTTTCTGTAGTCCTGAATTCATGGGGCGGAATTTATAAAGAATTAATATTGATAATTAATGGTTGTTAATTAGCAACCATGTGGTGTTAGTTAACAATACTGACCAAAATATTGCAATACTAGGCTTTAATTTCCAATTATGTTTAAAGGGCATGTCCACCATGGAAACGAATGGCTGTAAGTAGCGTTCTAAATCTTTTTTTAACAAAATGACACGGTGGATGGGGACGGGCAGGGATGCCCTACACTACAGAAAACCCTTTTTTTACGCTAGGTGAATGGATGGATATGGATTGATCTGGATGGATCTGGATGGTGGGAGGGAGGGGGGAAAGGACTCCCCTGCGCTTACCACTGTCCTCTCAGAGGACAAAGAGGAGGCAGAAACCTTTTGACAGGAAGACAGCTCCTACTCTTCAGTTTCCTGGACTTTGGACAAGCACTGCAGGGTAACCATAAGGCGCAGAGATGTAAGGTAAGGTCTTTTTAAACTATACAGAGGGGCCAGTAGTGGGTTAAAATTTAGTTTGGGGGGTGGACATGCCCTTTAACAGTATAGACTGATGAATTTATAATACTGCCATTCACACTGCTATGTTTGGGAGCAATTCTGTGTTCTCTGGATGGCTCCCCCCTCCATTAAACAGAAGAATGATCAGTGGCCTGTCAGTACATTTTTAGATACTTGGAACTTTGGAACTGTTGTTACTAAGACAATTATCAAGTCTGTACATAGCTTTAAGTTTGGGAATCAATTGTTCTGTACTGTCTTCTCTTTAAGAAATCATGTCTATAAAAAAAGCTAAATGTTTGTGCTAATCATGTAATTTTTATTCCTTTCGACTTATTGTAGGAATCATCAACATTTGTTGTTTTTCGTGAAAAATACCTAAAGGCTACATTGCTATTAGAGCAGACACTATACGTGTCCACTATCCACGATGGCTAAACTGCCAATTTGTGTTAAAACAAATGGGTATTTGCAAAGAGCTTCAAGCACTCAGGTCCCATCTATCCCATCTATTTCACATAGTGGTTGCGGCTCTAGGTAAATCTTAACAAGGTCTTACTCGCTGCATGACTTTAACACATGCACACCTTTACAAGTGCATTACCGTCTGCATGTGCTGCAATCCGTGCAATGTTGCACTATCGGAGCGCATGCAATTCGTAAAAAATTAGGGATCGCATGTGCCCTGAAAGGCGGTTTGCAGCGCACCATGGGTGGTCAAACCAATCTGCCAACACTAGTATATGCTTTTTAACCTCGCATTACCAGTAGGTTTAGTGTCGGACTGGCCCACAGGGTAACAGGGAAATCCCCTGGTGGGTTCATAGTCCATTCACCCAAGAAAATGGAGAAAACTGCTTAATTTTTAATACAGATCCAAAGGTATAGTAAGAAATGTATTATAATAAACAATAGGAATCAGTAGGCGTTAGATAGATATGTAAATGGATGATAATAGTGATATGAAATGTTAGGTGGGCCCCTAAACTCATCCTGGTGGGCCCCTGGTCTCAGAATTTGATGTTCATACTTATTAGTATTAACCATGGCATGTGCCACATTAATAGCTGATTATGTTACGACCACAGGATACTGATTGGATCAGGTTTAAAAAAGGGTTTGGCAATTGGGTCTGGTTGATCTACTGAGTCTGATTGGGGCATTTCATCAGCAGGTACAAGGACAGGAGGATTTAAATCAATACTATCCGTAGCAGTCTCCATAGATTAAAGGGCATATCCACCCCCATACTTAAGTTTAACCAACTACTGGCCCCACTGAGTACATCTCTACTCCTTATGGTTTCCCTGTAGTGCTTGTCCAAAGTCCAGGAAACTGAGGAGTAGTAGCTGTCTTCCTGCTCTCAGCTCTGTAAGTAAGTTTATGTATTTTGTATACGGTATTTTGTCTTGTGCCTAATATAAGTCAGTGTTATACTTTATATTGATTTATTGATGGCCATTTAAATGGTAATAGTGAGATAGAACACACATACATATACACCTTTCCTATATGTAATAACCTATACCCCCTACCACATTGGTATCTCCTAAAAACTCAATCTCCTTTGAAGATATAAATATATTTATATAATATAAGGGATATATATATACTAGCAAAAGTGTGCTCGTTGGTGCACAATGGAAATTATGTGTGTGTATGTTTTGCTATGTGTGGATATAGTGGATATAGAATCTTTACTCAGGTATATTTTAAACTGTTACTCAGACAGTCACCAGCTTCCAGAGAAACCAAATAGGATAATCCTGCAGGTCTGAGAGTAGACCCAGGCAATCCTGCCACACTGTGTGGTTGAAACTAAACATGCTAGGTTAATATAGAGATGGCCGGTTCGCGGACCCGAACCGAGATCCGCCGCGGATTTATCCCGTCCGCGAACGGCGGATTATTCCGGATTTTCCGGATTTTCCGCCTTCCGAACTTCCGAACCGCGGATTTTTTTTTTTTTAAGAAAATTTTCGAAAATACGAGTATCTCCGTAATTACGAGAATCAGCGATCTTCCGGGACCCGAAACAACGGAGATCCTCGTAATTACGCGGATTCTCGTAATTACGAGAATTTTCGTAAAAACGAGAAATTCTTGTAAATTCCAATTTTTGGGGCTTATTTTCAAGACGGAGCAAGCCACATGACCCAAATTAACCAATGGCAGCTAACATGATTATTGCCAGCCCCCTGGGTATAAAACGCTGCTTCACAGGTGACATTTTGTCAGTGTGTTGGAGTGTGTTTAGGGGAGACCCGACAGTGTAAGAGTTGGAGAGAGATTTTTGCGCTTTTTGAGCTTTCTGTGTGTGGATTTCAGTGTGGTGGTTTAGCACTTGTTGTTACCCACCCCTGTATTCACACATCTTGAGACCCAACAGTCCTTTTAAGGACTAACCCCCCTATAAGTCCTTTGGACAAATTTTGTGTTAGACCTTTTAGAGGTCTAGGTGTCCTGTTTTTTTGTTTGTCTTTCTGTATCTGTGTGTCAGTGTCTGTGTGTTTTGTGTAGCTGACAGTGCTACTCTGTGGCTAATGTTTTCAGCTCTGGGTCAATCCTGCTTGGCCCGAGAGCAGTACTCCATATTACAAAGTGTGGACCTGCTGTAACTCAATGGTGCTGTTCCTACCCATTCACCTGCTTTCCCTTGCACGAAGCATACTCTGAGGGAGAGAAGCCAATGGGTGAGGGTATGTCCAGTGGGGCCAAGCCTGCCTGCTCTTCAAAATGGTGGCAAACTGCAGTGGGCCTGCTGTAACTCAATGGTGCTGTTCCTAGAAGCATTACCCTTTCACCTGCTTTCCCTTGCACGAAGCATACTCTGAGGGAGAGAAGCCAATGGGGTGAGGTGTATGTCCAGTGGGGCCAAGCCTGCCTGGCTCTTCAACAATGGTGGCAAACTGCAGTGGGCCTGCTGTAACTCAATGGTGCTGTTCCTACCCGTTCACCCGCTTTCCCTTGCACGAAGCATACTCTGAGGGAGAGTAGCCAATGGGGTGAGGGGTATGTCCAGTGGGGCCGAGCCTGCCTGGCCCCACAACAATGGTGGCAAACCGCAGTGGACATTATGTAACCCAGTACCCCCATCGCCTTCTTTCCCTTGTTGTGTGCAAACTACTATATAGGGGAATGTGGCCAATGTGGTGTGTGTAATGGCATTAATGATAAGGTATATACAATTATAAGTACCAGACATATAGCTAGCTAAATAGATATGTGTATTGTAATTTTTCAACTAAAAATTTATTATGGATCTATCTGAATAATTTGATATATCGAAAAATAAAGCCCAAAAACATTTTTGTTTTACAAACATATTTTATATATATATATGTATATAATTTTTTTTTTTTTTAAACTATTTACAAAAAATAAAAAAACAAAAAAAAAAAAACACTGGGGTTACTGGGGTGCCCTCCTCTCCAGTCTGGTCAGGCGGCGGTCCAGGCGGTGCACCATGTGGCGCATCTCCCGCCGCATGCTCTGTAGTTCTGTGGAGGAAGATATTGAGAGAATTGTGTTGAAGATGTTTGAGCACATTTCCTAAAGCACCATGCGGTAGATGCAAATTTGCACCAGATAACTACTTACACATACATGGTACTGCAATGCTATAATGTTGCGGTATGTCATAAAAAGGAAAGCTCAGTATAAGATATCATTATTTCTAAAATTCTTAGTTTATATTATGCATACCTAGTTATGGTAACAGTGATTTCTACTGATTGGCTGTTGGATGGGTTACACATGCTTAGATCTCTACTGACCAACTGAATCAACCCAGGGACTGGGTCAAGGGCAAGACCATAACAGTCTCTATTAGGGGTCCTGCAAACAGGAAGTCAGTATTTCTGTTGCATTTATTTATACACAGACACAATGCTGATTGCTGAATGGGCAGATTAAGGTCATTGGGATGGATAAATACTGCTCTTCCACTTAAAGTGATATTATTGCATCATGGGGGATCACTGATAAACAGCAGTAGGTAATGCTGGCATAAAACATTACGTTTATTGCTAAATTGTATCAGAACATTCTTGGTTTTGTATCACTAGGACTGTGCTACATACAACATTTTTTGGAAGTGGTGCAGCCCCCATAAAAGCATTGTCAAACCCACAGTACCCAATGTTGCATCATGTAGCGTGGATTTTACACTGGGAAAATACAGATATTAATAGTCTTGTATATAACATTTCATTAACGTTGCATATGATTTACTTACGATTCTCAAGCATGGCCGCCAGAGTGACTGGAGAGGCAGGAGGTGCTGGAGGGGCTGGAGAAGGTGGAGAGCCTGGAGGGGCTGGAGAGGGTGGAGGGGCTGGAGAGGGTGGAGGGCCTGGAGAGGCTGGTCCTGCTTCTAGAAAAAAAAATGTTTTATTTCAACAATCACCGTCCAATCTATTAGTAATATATTACATGTATAAGAACATTTCCTAAAAGGCTATGTAGTGAACATTTCTTGGATAATTTTGGACGTTTGGACCGAATTTCGTGACTTAAGCTCAAAAACTGAGGGACAAGATACAGCCCAGAGTCGGGGACAATAAATGGGAATGAGAAATGAGAAGCCCTGTCTCTCAAGCCAAATTAATAGATTTGTTGCATTTTTTTTACGAAAATTTTTATCAGTGAAATAATAAAATTCACTTAATTATCACTGATAATTTCACTAATTATTTGCTGACATCAAGGTCAATAAAAAGATAAAAAAATTGCTTAGGATGCACTTACGTGTCTGGCTGGTGCCAGGTGCCTCCTCTTGGGGCGGTGGACTGCCCGGTGGGGGCGATGGAGAGCCCGGAGGGGGCAAGGCACTGCCCGGAGGGGGCAATGGGCTGCCCGTAGCCCGAGGGCTAGTTGGTGGTAGAGCTAAAAAAAGGAAATTTATTTTAACTCTCACTGTCATTAAATGTTCGAATACATTTACTAAAACAATTCTCGGAGAAGTTGTCAAACATTATGCAAACATTTGGATAAAGGGCTTGGACACATCAACGTGTTAAAAAGCACACAATAGTGTGGCACAATTAATGTGATCCTCAATTTTTGCACAATTATGCTATCGTACTGCGCTCGCATGGCAATACACATGAGCGCACCGCAAACACGTGCTTGTATGCTTGTTTCTAGAGCGCTCGTGTGTGCTGTAATGTGGCCTTGGACAAATGAAAGATTTAGAAAAAAAATTTTTTTTCAATAGGCTGCACTTACATTCTTCCTCTGGCGGGGACGGTGGTGGGGGTGGGGTATCTGAGGAAGATTCCCCTGCAAATTAAAATAAAAAAATACATAATGAATGATATATCTAAAGGATATATTTAATTATATACTTTGAATTCTGCTTGAAAATACAGATTAAATAAGGCAATATGTTATAGTTTCTTTAAAAGTCAATCATATTTCTATGGCAATGATTTCATACCTTATTCTGGCTAAGTACTTATATTTTTATTGTGTGTATTGTAGCCACGGAAAGGGAAAAGTTGGTTGGGTGTAGGGGAGCATCAGTAGCTGTGTGTACTTGTATCTGTATAGATTTTGTGGGTAACACAACATTTTTAATTTTGGAGTGTAAAAATCAATTTTTAATAATTGATCAACATTTTATTTTTGACTTTACTTTCCCTTCAAATAGGGCTGCCATGTAACTAAAAGGGAGGCTGAGATAGAGAGAGAGACAGATAGAGACACAGAGACAATATAAAATGGATATTATACTTAAAGTACATAGGGCCCTATTTATAAAAGATCGGTATCGTTATCGTAAAATACCGATCGTTATCGTAAAATAACGACCCGGTTTTTACCGATAACGACCGTTATTTACCGGCCGTTATTTACCGATATCGAAATACCAGTCGTTATCGGTAAATACCGGTCGTTATTTACCGATAACGACCGTTATTTACCGATATCGGTAAAATAACGACCGGTATCAGTAAATAACGGTCGTTATCGGTAAATAACGGTCGTTATCGGTAAAAACCCGGTCGTTATTTTACGATAACGATCGGTATTTTACGATAACGATACCGATCGTTTATAAATAGGGCCCATAACTTGCAATGGCTAATGGCCATTTTGGGCATTCAGTCAGGGATCGTTATAGATCCGATAGAAAAAAAGACACACAAAACTCACTCAGAAAGTATTGTATATACAATATATTGCACAAAAAACCATAACAAAAAGATTTAAAATTTTTAATAATTGATCAACATTTTATTTTTGACTTTACTTTCCCTTCAAATAGGGCTGCCATGTAACTAAAAGGGGTGGTCAGTAAGTGGTGTTTAACTGTGTCTATGTGTGGGTATCAGTGTACATTTATAAGATAAAAAGAAATCAATTTTAATGATCGATTTCATTTTTAACTTTACTTGCCTTTAAATAAGGCTGCCATGGAAGTGGAAGGGTGGGCCACAAGTGTGTTTACCTGTGCTATGTGTGGGTATCATTTTGAATTTATAGGTGTATGTTAAATAAAGTCACTTTTCAGTGATTTATTTTTTGACTTTACTTACCCTTTAAATAGGGCTGATATTGAAATATAAGAAGAAGAATAATGTAATAATAACAGTGAATGAGAAAATACAGAACTTGGATCTCTCTCTCTCACAAGCCAAATTTAATGATATTGATGTTTTTTAAAAACATATATATAAATGTTTTTGTCAGAAGTGAATTAAAATATTTTACTACGTATTATAATACAGTAATATAATAAAAGGTATACTTGCCTTCTATCATCTGCCGTACGGCAGCCACATATTGAGGCCTCTGCCTCTTGAGGTCAGACCACTGTCTCTGGAGGTAGAGACAGTGGTCTGGTATCCAAATCGGCGCAGGATCCGGCGCTGGAGCCCCTCCATAATCCTGCGCCTCCGGCGCCGCACATGATGGGTGCCAGGGGGGAACTCATCGTACCCCTGAGCAGCAGGTAGTTCATGGCATACAACTGCCTTGCAGAACTAGCCATTTTGCTAGGCAGGAAGTTCCGGTTCCTCGTGGTTCCTCGTTTTTACGAAAATCCTCGTTTTTACGAAATCCTCGTTTTTACGTGAATCCTCGTTTTCGGAGGTCCTCGTTTTTCCGGAAATCCTCGTTTTTCCGGAAATCCTCGTATTTTCGAAAGTACCGTTTTTTAAAATTCACGCTAGCGGACTGTAATTTTAGGTATTGTAGGCATTGATACGTGTTTCTAAGGACATTACCCAGGTCCCTGAGTGTTAAGTGTACATTACCAAGGCTATTTAGACCACTTTTAATGCGGATTTTGCGAACTTTCATTTTAATACGTTTTTAACGGGTCCGCTCGCGGATTTTCGAATAACGGATTTTTTCGAAAATCCGCGGCATCGCGCGGACCGGATTTTTCGAAGTTCGGACATCTCTAGGTTAATACTTTCACCTACTAGTTTTCACCACGGCAAGTGGTGATGGTACCTCATATATTTAACAGAAGTACCTCACAGCATCATGTTATTATAATAGCATTGCCCTAATAATCTAACATATAAACAAACATTTCTCATTCCCAGTTTACCTATAGAAATGGATTTATCCTTTATATGCTCTTTATACAAATTGCTTTAGAGTAATTTTTAATAACTGATAACTGCTTTTTATTTCAGTATTACAGTAAATCCTTGGTATACCTGTCTGGATAACAAATTGCTGGCAGCGGTGCTGGTAATACCATTTATTCTCCCTGTTTTCTCTGTATACTTGTTCTCTATATTAAACTAAGAAGGCTGCTACTGATAGTATTGATTAAATCCTCCTGTCCTTGTACCTGCAGATGAAATGCCCCAATTAGATCAGTAGCTCTACCAGGCCCAATTGCCAAACCTATTTTTAAACCTGATTGGCGCTTTATAAATAAACTATACATACATACATATAGCCATAAACTCTCCCTATCATACTCCTTAGTGGCGTATAAACAGAGTTGATGCATGAAACCATTTAGGTGGCGCCAGTTGTTTCTAGTGTTACTACTTGTGATCAATAGACCCAGAACAGTGTGCTCATATTGTAATATAGACTGTCACCTTAGTTTGTCTATTTGCCATAGCTGATTATTTACTCCTGACACAATGGAAATTATTAGAAGAATGCATGGTTTAAACATCCATATTAAGCCAACTACTACATTGTCTATGAGTGTGCAATATCATTTAGTTAATATTCAGACACCTAACCAAATATCTTTTTTTCCATCTCTCATTGAAACCTTCTAAATTTATGTTGTACCTTAGGAACATCAGTCACATACAAATGACAATGACATCTTTCAAAATGCATATTACAGTGGTGAAGCTACTTTCAAGAAATAGGAAACCACATTGCTACCCATTAATGGAAAGAGCCATCAACAAAGACAATGCATCACAGGAAACTATGTATGATGAGGCCACTAAAATGTAAAGTAGAACTTCAATTTGGGAAAATATAGCCAATAAAAAAATCCTTAGTACCCCAAAATCAAGCTTGTGACTGCTGTACACTGGAGATGATTACATTTGTAAGTTATCATTTCAGTTTTTAAATTACAGTACATTGGAAATGTAGACAGTTTCACTTAGGGGCACTTGTCTTACTTAAAAATACAAAAATATATAGCTTGACATGTTTTTACTTTCCAAGATGGGTCCTTATGACAAACCCATGGAAGGCTGAAACATGTGGTAAGATGTGAAAGTACTTACAGTGACTTACAGCTCTTTTGTCAGCACAGAATCTGGGACTATTGAAATTGATGCCCCTAGCTTCAAGTAAAAGGTAAAACAGTTATAACCTCCTTCCAGCTAACTTGTACTATCACTTTTTGATAATTAACAAATAGTGAATAATATACTTCCCAATAATAAAATCTGATCTGGACATACTTAAAAATGTAATTAGCAGGGTTGCACTGATCACAAAGTGATTGCATTTAAACAATATGAATTCTAATTTAGCCATGCTGTATGTTTTAAACAGCAACCCCCACTTGTTTCACGTATCTGGCCACCACCCCGAGTTTAGTTCATGCTATTACTGGTACCAAGGCATTAAGAATTAAGTGGACAAGTGCCTATATGTGCCATTACAATCTTTTACATTTTACATCTTTTACATCTTTTTTTCCTCAGCAGGTTACTTTTACTTCATCAGGTTTCTAGCAGGGCAGAATAGAAGGGTTATTAGCATATCAGTGTCAGAAGTACAAACAGCAGTTAACTACTGTATGCCCCACCAAAAGGTTTGTGTGTGTGTATGTGTGTGTGATTACAGGGGATACCCTACATGCAGATATGAACATTTATTTTCTTTGTTCACTACATTAGTATGGGGTAAAAATCTCTCTATTATAATAATATATATATCATTGGTTACAGGGAAAATAAACGTAAAATTTATTTTACACACATCTATATTTTTTGTAGCCCTAAAGCTGCCTTTTTTACCATCAGTAATTGTCAAATCTTTAAGGTATAATTTTATCATTTCTGTTTCCCCACCAGGATATATTGGATGCCTCATTGTTCTCCAATCTAGCCTGCTTTTCACTTTGGAGAGTGAGCGTGTGCTATAATTGGTCAGCTGTCAAGGGACACATATACTTGTACAAAATAAAAAGATAATGTAGGAGCGATCAGGTAATGTGATAAGGGCCTAAAGGGTACTTCTTGGAGTTTGCTTTCAGGAGAAAGCTTTTGTGTCCAAAGTGAAGCTGATCGCACACATAAAGGAAACATACGCACGATCAGCTATTTCGGTGTGTTCTGGTCCGGTCTTTCAAACAGCTGATCGTTGGTATCTAGAAATTTTGAGAGCACTACAACGTAGGAATATTTCGAGATCACACAGTATATGAACTGTAAGTCTACTTTTGTGGTCTATATGGCTACTTGCCAGATATGCAACAAACAGTACGGGCTAGGCCACGCTAGCGTGTTTTTCGCGTGTTTGCGCTCGCGGTTTTCGCTAAAATGGAAATCGTGGGAACGCAAAAATTCCCGCGATTTCCGATGCGCATGCGATTGCGCGTCCGTTCGCATTTTGGTAACGCATGCGTTCACCATTTTCGGTGCGTTAACGCAGCGTTTCTATAACGCGAAAAGGCGAAAACGCATGCGCAGAACGTAAACACGAACGCACAAGAAAATTGCACACAATCGCATGTGATAACGCTCGCGATTTTGTGCGTGATTCCTGTGCGTTGCAGTGTGGCCTCAGCCTTCATAGGCAAAACTATTAGAACTGCTGCTACTAAAATTATGGAACATGTAAATGCAATCAGAAAAGGAGATACAAAATCATCTATTTCATCCCACATGATACAATACCATGGGGCTAGTGATAAAAGTTTTTAAATAATAGATAAAGTACGCCAAACTGCACGGAAGGGTGAGTTACATAAGAAACTTTTGAAAAGAGAAGCCTTCTGGATCTTTAAAATGCAGACATTAACCCCCCCGTGGTCTTAACTTAGAATTCGCTATATGGATTGACCTAACTGGTATCTGTTATATGGATTGACCTAACTGGTATCTGTTATATGGATTGACCTAACTGGTATCTGTTATATGGATTGACCTAACTGGTATCTGTTATATGGATTGACCTAACTGGTATCTGTTATATGGATTGACCTAACTGGTATCTGTTATATGGATTGACCAACTGGTATCGTTATATGGATTGACCTAACTGGTATCTGTTATATGGATTGACCTAACTGGTATCTGTTATATGGATTGACCTAATTGGTATATGGCGCCCTATACAGTATTATATACAGGATTAGATTTGTTTCACATTATATTGAAATATATAATGAATATGAAGTGGTCAGGCTAAATCTTGGTATGCCTTAAATGTGTCTTATGATATAGTCTCTATAATGTGTTTTTTTACAATATGGTTTTAATATGTGATAATATTTTATAATCTTATAATAAGTATATATATGTTTATAATTTGGTATATTTAAACAATTTGAACACGATTATAATTGGACAAGGTGATTAGGATAGATGAGCTTATCACGATTAGGACAGCGTTATTCCAGATATTTATTATATATATAGAATGATGTATATTGCCTATTATTTAAATATTCCATGATGGTATTATATAAACATCTATTTATTAATTGTATTTTAATCATATTATGGTGTATGGGTATAATAAGGTTATTGATTTTTCTACATTTAATATATTTATTTTAATTATTTATATGAATTATTTATGTGATTAATTGCATTTCATTAGCACTTTAGAAGGAATTATCTATGTTATTTATTGCACCCTCTTAGCACCTTAGGATTTGGATATGGCACTCTACGATATTTTATCAGTATATATATCCCTGTCGGGAAAATCCCAAGCGCCTCAGATGTTGCTATAATAGATTCCCAACATAAGTAAAATTTGCTAGCATATTAGATACTATTTTAAAGGTAAAGGACACAATGTTTATTTAATTTGATATTGTAGCAATCTATACATTAGATCCTACACACTGTATATATCGTTTTGTTTAAATGTATCTATATAACAGGCACATTACTCTAATTAACTGCTTTGATATGCCTGTTTAAATGGTTTATTTTTAAACGTATCTATATAACAGACACATTACTTTATTCAACTGCATTGATATGGCTATTTAACTGCACTGATAATTGCTGCACATAGGGTTAAAGGGCAAGTCCAGCCCCAAAATGAAAACTTACATACAGGTAAATCACTCCCCAAAACCCTAAATAGTAATAGTTTGAAATCTGAAATATATAAGTCTAACCTGAAATCCTGCAAATTGTCTGTTTTCCCATTTCTGCTTCCTGGTTCTTCCAGTTAGCAACTGTCAGTTATGGATTTGACAGTTGACATCACAGCCAATGACTGAATTTTAATCCCGTCTGCCACTTCTGAGCATGCCCAGGCTCAGTACAGGCTCAGTAAAGGTTTCTAAATTGCTCATTTTCCATGAGGCATCCAGAAGTATAGCAGGCATACAGTAATGAATTCATAGGACAAACTATGATATATTAACATATTTTAAAGAGGCCATTCTTTCTAAAAGATGTTCTTATGAGGGTGGAGTTGCCCTTTAAAGTCACTTTGGTTTCTGTGGTTATATAAGGGTGAAGGACTTATGGGTAACTCCTTTCCCTTACCTGGTCTCTGATGAAGCGGCCGTGAGGTCGTGAAATGCGTAAGACTCTGGTTATTGCTACTCCCGTGTTATGTGTTTGCTGTGGCACTTGCATTTACGTGAATATGCTGTTGGTCTTTAATAAATTGTGTTGATATACTTACCTGTGGCGGCTTCTTCCTGAGTTACGGAGCAGTCCGCTCCCCTGCACCTGTTCATTTGATAGTATCGCAAGGCTTGCTGAGGCCTTTCCATTGAGGAGGGATTTACATGCTGGAATGCCGAACCCAGGATTTACAGGCACACCGGTGAGCGCTCCTACCCTGGACCTCGGTATGTTATGTTTTAAAAACATCTAATTGCAGAAGTTGTGGTGGGCCCTCTCACCAGCCAGGACTCCCTGTAGTCAAGGGGGTGGCAGGGGCAGTAGTTACGCCACTGCAGGAGAAGGTGAATAGACTTTTAAATACTCGTGCCAAATGGCATAATGTATTGGAGGCATCACAACATTGGTGAGCACAGCATGCATCTATGCCGATGACGTTACAACCCCCTTATCGGACCCATTGAATACAGATACAAATTTGTTACAGATACAAATTTGGTTTGATTAATATTTAGTTCTCTGTTATTATTATCTCTATTATTGTGTGCAGTTATTGATTATTCAGCCGTTTCTACTTTTTACTAACTACTGTTAATTGCCATTTAAAGCTCAAGTAGCAGAGAAAAGTGCTACACAAGATTTTACATTTCTAAACGGAAATTTTGGCATGAAACTGCAAAACTTGCTTTTTGTTTGTTGAAATTTTCCCAATTTCATATCTGTCATACACTCAAAGGATGACATAGGTGGCAAATGAGATATCAATTATGGTTTAAATTGCCCGCAAAGTCAGTTGCACTGAATGTTTTTTTTTCCAAGAGTACAAAGAATCTTGCAGAGACGTTCAAGATTTACTTCATCAGCATGAAATAAGATCTGTATTTATTGCTTGTTTTGGGTGATTTTAGGGCATCCGTGTCATTGTACTAATTAAAAATATTTGTAGTTATATACAGTTGAAAATGAAAAATGTTACATACATAGGATAAGAATACCCAAAGAAAGAAAATCCTTGAACTCACTACTGATGTAACAGGCGCCCCAGATTGGAGACTTTTTCACTTGATTAATTCATATAATGTAGTTTTTATAAAACCCACCAGTGCCGGATTAACCAGTAGGCACTAGTCGGTGGTTGTAGGGTGCAGCTTTAAATGTTGCCCCCTTTTGTTTGCATTTTTTTTTGGAGGAACACCATGTTTTTAAAAATCAGCTGACATTCCCCTGCTATACAGTTACAGTGAGATGCACTAAACATAGGGCGCATAATTAACCTGCCTGAGATACTGTGATGCATTAGTCTAGGCACCCTTGAAAATACATCTGCAAGGCATTTGTATGTTCTGACTGTGCTTGCGTGGGTTTCCTCTGGGCACTTTGGTTTCCCCCACAATCATAAAGACACAATCATAAAGACACACGGAAATGCAAGCAGGGGGCGGGACTGGCAGCCGCGTCTCTGATTGGCTGAGAGGCAGCCAATCAGGGACGCGGCTGCCGGCTGCTCAGAACGCTGGAGGATAGAGGGAAGGTAAGTAACTATCGGAGTACTTTCTATGAATTCTGTTAAGGCAGTTGGGGCTGGGGGATCAATATATATAATATATAATGGGGATTTTACACTAGGGAGAAAAAAATGGGAGGGAGGGGGGGAGGACTCTCCTGCGCATGCCTCAACCTTGTCGAGGTTGAGGCTGAGACAGGCGCAGGATGAGTCACCCAGACCTTCTACACTACACTTTCCTGGACTTTGGAGGGGCACAGCATGGCAACCATAAGGAGCTGGGATGTAGGGTAAGAATTTTTGTACACTACGGAGTGGAGCCAGTATGGGGTTAAATTTGAGTTTTGGGGGTGGACATGCCCTTTAAACACTATATACTGCAAATTAATATCATGCAGGCCTCCTCTTTGCTGCTATGGCAGCAACAGTGATAATAACAATCCGCTATATATAGAGAGAAATTCCACACATCTTGCCTTATAGAATCTTTCTGCCCCATCATGCAAACATCATCACTACTTTTTTATGTAACAAGTCTAAATGTTAGGTATTCAATGACGCAAACAGTAAATACATGAACGGAACAAAAACCTAAGATTAAGCAAAGATTGATGGTGCCACAATTTTGATCAATATTGTAAAGTATACAAAATATGTGTACATAAAAATACTGCTGCTTTTTAAAAATACTAATGTAATTATTTACATCAGAAATGTTTTCTGACAATTAAAGTTGTTATGCTCCTTGGACATTTGGTGTTATAAAGACTGATATTATTTACGTATTTGATATCAATAGGTATTCCTCCACAATACATAACTTCCTAGTGTCTCTAGTCCATCACTGAACACCTTGAGGTTAAACAGGAAAGTCAACTCTAATGGGTCTGACAATAGTGGTATGCAAAGGAAGTAACACCAAATGCACAATAAACCATTTTATAAGAAGTAGCCACTTTAGTGGAATCCCCCTTAACAGTGTTCGTAAGGCTTACAAGAAACAAGCTAAAGTTTTTTTTTTAACAGTAAAATGTCTTTTCCTTCATAATCAATTAAATTACTGAATTATCTAGGACACCCCAATACCTTTGCCATTTTTCTTGTATCCTGTTGTTTTAAAATATTTAAAATTGTGGTAATTATTTTTGACAGTGCCTTCTTCTATAATGCATAATTGAACTATTTGAAACGTCAGGCATGTGATTCCGACATTTAAACAGCAGTTAAAATCCTGCAAAGTGAAACCAAAATTATTGGGTCTGACATATGGAGATTATAGGAAAACTATTCTACAGGTCACACATCACCCCAAGGTTACCAGCTAAAGTAAAGTTGGAATGATTACAATCCACACTGTTTGGGACAATGCAGAAAACATACTGTCATATTTGTTCTTGGATGCCTTGGTATTGTGGTGTTAATATATATATATATATCTTTTACTTAACCCCCAACCCCAATTATCACACACACACACACACACACACACACACACAAATAGACTCTTTTTGCAGGAGTATTTTTTCGTGGTCAGTGCCTGGCATTCTTAGATAGGTGGGAGAAATTAAAGATGCCACAAGCTAATGGTTTTCTATATGGCACTTTTCCCCCTTATAAGTTTGGGATTGGGAGGTTGAAAGATATTTAGCGTTATTACACAGATAACACAAAAAAAGTATGCATGCTTTTTTTCAAAAAAATGTATCCCAGATTCACTAGACTTCTTTTAAGTGTTTTTTTTTTTTTTAAAAAAGCTCACTTACTTATCTAGAGATAAACCCACAAATAAGTTGTGTGGCTCAGTAGATATTTAGATATGAACACACAATTTGGTAGATTTTGAGATTGAAACCCACAAATAACTAATGTGGTTCAGATGATATAATCAGTCCTTAATAGTATAGAACATTAGAAAGTTTGCATTGTTGCTCAACAATGTAATTATTGCATAATATACAGGGCACCAAGAACTCAATAGAATTGATTGCAAATCAGATTTTATAGATAAAATTCTCCACAAGGAATAGTAAAGAAAGTGATAAAAAATAGAAAAATACATAGTATTAACATATCGTTCTTTTGATTTTATCAGTCTTTGTATGTTTTAATGGATCAGTACTTGTATGAATGTGCAGATTAGTGTGCATTATCATCTTAGCACGTCATCTTTAAAATGAAAGTTTATAAAAACAATTTCCATTTTTAATAGAAAAATAGAAATGGGAACTTTTCATATGAGAGGGGTGTAAATCTAAATGGAAGAAATATGTCAATAAAAGTGGGGTTAAAGCGGTGGAACACAGATGTACTGCGGTTACTTTGGGTGTCACAATATCATGACATGATTAGATGGAAATGAAAAGGAAGAGTAAGGAAAAAATGAGGAAAAGTGGCTGATCTTTTTCAGAATTATGTAAAGACTCTTTTGGTTTTCAGTTTCCAAATTCATATTTCTTTCAGTGAACTATGGGTGTATCAAATGTCACACTTAACTGAGTCACAGGAAGGTGTGATGAAAGTGATAGCTCATCAGAAATAGGTGTTGTCTTTTTGAAACCAGTTAGTTTACAGGTATTGCTATGGTCCACAGGAGATTTCTGGTAAGCCTCTGCGTTTATGACTTAACAAATGGCGCAAATCCTATCTTGAAGTCACTTGATGCAAACACTGTAGCATGACTTTAAAATGAGTCGAACAATTTATGACTCCCCCCCCATGTATGTAATCAATTTTAATGACCCAATTACATTTATGATAGAACCAGACTTCTGGGGTGCATTTGTAGTTATAAAGCAGTGGCATTTTTTAATTCTTTGAAAAATAGTTTACACCAGAATACAGCAGATATTTAATGCTACTGATAATACAACATCCTATTTACCTTTTTGGATAGAATGTTTTAGTGGAACAATGACGTACTGAGTATTTTATAATGAAGGGTATTATGGCAGGTGTCATTTACAGCAAATTTCTTCACTTGACTAAGATATCAAGTTGAATAAAACACAGTGCAAGGCAATAAAATAAGGGGTGCTTTCTGTACCTTACATATTCTTGTGATTCAGTTACCACTTAGCGATACTAAAGTTTCTGGAAAAGTCTTACTGCCACTGCCTAACTTAGAAGGCATGTCCAAGCCCCCAAATACCCCCCCCCCCCCCAAGTATTATCAATTATACAAATACATTAAACGACAATTATACTCACCTCCCACTATCTCCTCTTACTCCACTGCTGCATAGTTCCCAAGGTGAGGACCTAAAATGCTAAGTCTTCATATCTGGGTACTTTGCAGAAGTCCTGTCATAATTACTAGAAGTCTCTCTCAACAGTCCAGTCCTATCATCCTTTTTGCCACTATGAGTGACAGTTTACGAGGCAGTCAATGGTAAGACACGCTCTGCAAGGGGGCGTATCATTCCATTGGCTGCCTCGTGGACTGTCACTGACAGCGTCAGTGGGGAGGGTCCTCACCCTGGGTACTAAGTAGCAGTGGATCGTTGGATAGGTAAGAAACATTGTCCTTTAATGGTTCATACTATAAACTGTCTGGTACATTGCTCACCAATAGATCATATCACAGGACTCACGGACATCATTGAAAATTAAAATAAAAGAAGTTTCATCTTCAAGTTATTAAAGGTTTCTTTACAGCGAGAACAGTGAAACTGTGGAACTGTTTTCCAGCAGATGTGGTAATGGCAAGTTCATTGAATAGCTTTAAATGTGGGCTAAATAAGTTCCTAAAACTAAAAAATATTGAGAATTACTGGTATTAATACATATAGTTAATTTCTGCCTCATTGTCATTGTCAGACTTTCTGGAATCTGCCAGGTTATGCCTAAACTTTCCAACAATACACTCCACATAGTCACCCTTAAACCCGGTTTCTGGTGGAAATATTGGTATTCCATTCAAATGGCCTTTAGAACTGCCCCATTTCTTTCATTACTAACCCAAAATATTTTGCAACCTAAATGCATTTAATAAAGGTATATTGTTCATTTCATGAACTAATTTAGTTTGCTTCACCGCAGTAAATTAGAACCAATATATAAAGAAAAGGGTTGTTTAACACCAACAATCTTTTGATATACAGACGTTGTAATTATAAAAAAACATTCTAAAGCCTCTAAGGATTTTTTTGTGAATCACAATGATTTTGCTATTGTGGTTTAACAGTTAGGGTGTTATATTGTTTTTGTAAGGGTACCGTCCTACATGGCTATTTCTTTTCATTTGGCCACCTGATATGAGGTGTCTCTGACAAATTTTCCCATTGTTCATCCCAGCTCATATCATGCAAATATGTTTAGGTCATCAGCATTGCTTACCGAGAACATTCTATATATGAGATCAACTCATAGAGCACATTGACATTTGAAAAGGAATGACAGGTTTACTAAATGACATTCATTATAAAGTAATAGTAGTAGTTTTTACTAGGTTGAAACAGATTTATACTTTCAGTTACGGACTGTTAATGCTCCTCTTGCCCTCTTTTAAAAAAAAATTCCAAACACTGCAGAAGGAGGGGCCTGAATACCAAGGCCTGTTGTGCATAGCAGCCAAACTCATTTGTTAAACTTTGTTGCATTGAAAGGATGGTCCATCAAAGTAAATGTGGAACTATATATGTCTGACAAATGGCAAATCCCATTCAATCAGATGTTTATGTGTAAAGCAATAAATGGTTTAGAGCAGGTGCAAAAAGTTAAGCCACTTAATGTAATGTAAAAAAATACATGAATAATACATTAAAACACAATCAATATTACATCACCAATGCAATCAATAATCAACAAATTAGTAATTATATCAGTGTTACTGGCTTTCAAACATAAGCGAACTTCTTTGTGTTGCCGTGCTTCAAGGATTTCTTGATAATGTGCAAGTGATACAAAGTCTAAAAAGTCCATATACAAGTTCAAACAGTTCCTTACCACTAGCTTCCCTGGACACCACATCTGAGAACCGCTCTGAGGTTTAAACTTCCCCATCTATCTCAACTTTGAGGTATTAACAATGCACAAAGTTAAAATATATAGAACAATATTGTTAATAATAAAGGACCACAATCACATGCCACTCGCGATGACTTCTCCATGCGTGTATGTGTAAAGCTCCAAAACAATATGCAATTAGAATTGTTTGTGCACTAGAATTCTATTTTTTTGTATGTATTATATTTTTGGTCTCTAGTCTCTAATTGCACATTAATGTGGATGTACAACAGCCCAACTTTCTATATAATGTGTGTTACATTGAAGGTTTGACCAAGCCTTCTGGGTAATTGTACTCCACCCAGAGTTAGGTTATGTACTCGTTTGAGCAAAGTACTTTAAACTAGAGAGTCAGCTTCAAGTATTCAGGCCACACAGTAGAAGCTGTCAGCTCATGATGTAGCCAAAAAGGCAAGTACCAGTAGGTTAGGACCCAGTTAAATAAAGCAACCTTGACGTGGTGACTGGGCTTAAAATAATTTGGCCAATTTATTAAACTAATTGCTTATATTTATCCAGGGTTTAGCAGGCTGTTTGTAGTAGCAACCTTATGGAGGTAGCCAATATGCAATAGGAATTGCTTGTGCACTAGAATTCTGTTTTTTGTATGTAATGCTCCAAAACACCCACAGCTGTAGTAACTATCACTGTGAACTGAAAACGATTGTCTTTCCTAACAAGGCCCCTGCTGTAAATAACGGAAGCTGATAGCAATTCTGGTATTGTGTATTGCCCGAATGACAGATCCACAAACAGAATTATAGGGAGGTTAAATGAGTGAATGAATATGTGGATCTGAGGTTGTGTAACTTGCAGCTAATTTCTCTTTACATTTGGCTTTAACTAACCTAAGTAAATTACTACAGCAAAAAGAACAGCTTTGAACAATAAGGATACATTTTGAGGGGCTATATGGATATAGTTTGTTATCATTACTCTAGGGATGTGTATACACAATCTTACTTTTTTACTCCAAACCATGATTAAAACATTTGATTAGATTTTCCAGGAATTGAAAATAAAATCAACAGCCAATAGTTTCCAATTTTCCTTTTTCCATATTGGTTGCTTACCACTGCCACATACATCAACAAGAAGCCCAGGACAATGGAATGTTCAGAAAGGTATTGACAGTGTAATTCACACTCTTCTTTCCTTGCGTGAAGGTCTGGCTATTTATATTAAGCTAACATTGTGCACGATCCACAACAGCTCCATTGACAGGTCCCGACCACTTCTGGCTTTGGTTTAACTATAGCGTGCATGCACAATAATGCGCACTATTATTTAACAGACCCGGAAGTGTTGGGGAACTGTCAATGGAGCCAGAAGTTGGTTGTGCGCAAGTTTACTTACCTTCATTCCTGGCTCCTGGTCGATTGATTGAAGAATTGAAGGTAAGTCCTTTACCTCCTGTTCTTCTATCAATGGATTAAAAGATTAGTTCACTTTTTCAGTAAACTATTCCTTTAATGCAAAAAAAACAGTTACTGGCTTCTTACATCACTCTCCAGTGCAGAGAAGTAAAAGGCCCTTGCAAATTGGGCCATTGCCACAAGTAATAACAACAACGTTTATAAATCGATTTTCTCCTATGGGACTCAAAGCGCATGATATGTCTCAGATCAAATTACAGTGGAAAGTGGAAGGGAGCTACATTTCAGTGAATGGCAGATTAAATAGATGACTTTTCAGTCTGCTTCAGGGATGGAGCATTGAATTGGGTAGGGAGTTCCATAGAGTGGAGTGCTGCATGGCAGAAGGCTCGTTCCAAAGGTTTTGAGTTTGATTCTGTAGCTGCTCAAAGTGTCTATTTTTTTTTTAAAATAGGGGCCTAATCTTTGCCTCCTTTATTGGAGTGGACAGTAAGATAAAAAGATCTGCTCAGGATGACCACTATTAAGCAGTTCAGAATTTTCTTGTTCCTTTTGGAGACTTATTTTTTCAGGTCTGACAACTTTGGCTTGTCATTTTTCTGTGGTGACTGCCATCGGTCTGTCTGTTACTTGGCACATAATGGGTGCAGAGTCTAAAGGTTCGTACACACATGCGATTGCGGGTGCCGTGTATGGTAACTTTCTCTTGTCCGAAGATCCAGACGGTTGGGCAACGATCCCCAACTGAACGGCCATTTTGTCTGAGAAAGTCCTCATACATGGCACGATTATCACTCGAAATGGGCGTTCATACACATTGTGTGTTGCGGGTCGGCACCCGCAATTGCACGTGTGTACGAACCTTTAGTGACTGTCTGGTCTTCTGAGGATGTTGTGCAGTTTATGAGTCCCCAAGTAGCGGTCCCAGAGATAAACCAGTTGGATTGGACCACATCACTCAGGAGCATCAAATGCATGGGCTAGAGGAATGTTGATGTGCATGTTGTAAACTACTGACATTGTGAAAAAAAATGCAGAATAAACAACAAATCAGGGGTTAAAACCTTTTTCTCCAGTATTCTCCTGGGTTTTAAATATTTTAATTGGTAAAAGAAGTAAATGTATTTGTTTCTGTGCAATTTTATCCAAATAGCTTGCAGGCCCAATGTTGAGCTTTATGATATAAACATTTACATCGTAAAAAATGTTTCTGAAAATCTTGATAATCAGAGACAAGTGTCCATGAAATCTCAGTCATTTTATATCCAGGAATAACTAGACTTGTTAAGTAAATGAAGACCATTCACCATTTATCCAATTGTCTTCATTAGAGTAAGGGCTCGTTCACACTACATCAGTTTGTATCTGTTTTTCAAGCGCAGGTGCGTTTAAAAAAATGGACAGACAGTAAAACCCCACAGGATTTCATAATCTCGTTCACACTTGCTGCGTTATAATCCATTCCAGTCCGTTTAAAAAACTCACTGCATGCAGCATTTCTGTCTGTTTTTTCATGCATTTTCTATAGAAATCTATGGAATACACATTGTTAAAAAATGGATACAAATGTATGAAAAAAATGGATACAAACTGACAGAAACACATGCTGTGCGTTTCTGTCAGTTTCTGTCAGTTTCTAGTGTGAACGAGCCCTTAGGGGCATTCCCCAGCATATATATAGAGGTATACTAGCAAAAGTATATGGAAATATACATATAATGGAAATTATGTGTGTGTATGTTTTGCTATGTGTAGACACAGTGAGTGGATATAGAATCTTTACACAGGTATGCTTGTGAAGGTTCTCATTCATCCAGGTCATGGTATATCTGTTGTATTCAATTAGTTCAACTGGACTTGAAGTTTAGTTCTTGAAGACGTTTTGCTAGTCATCCGACTGGCTTTCTCAATTCAGAATGACTTGTACAAGAATCTGTGGCAATTATGTACCCTGGAAAATCCCAATTAGCATATCACAGCCAAGTGTTAAGGGCGTGATTGGATAGTGGCTAAAAGGTATTATAGGAACGCCCAGAGTAAGGTGTCAAAACAGCATTGTACATGGCAGACAGTTGGTGTTGAACCCCCCACCTCTATTTAGGCTTGGTTTCTTCATTTTCACATAAATGGCCTCCTTAACACCTCTCTTGAACTAGTCACGTTCCTTTGCCAATATGTTAACATTACAATCTTCAAAGGTATGTCCTTTATCCTTAAGATGCAGGTACACGGCTGAGTCCTGACCAGAGGAATTGGCTCTTCTGTGCTGGGCCATACCTTGATGTAGTTGCTGCTTGGTCTCCCCCACATACAAATCAGAGCATTTGTATGCAGGTATATTTTAAACTGTTACACAGTCACCAGCATCCAGGGGAACCAAATAGGATAATCCTGCAGGTCTGAGAATAGAACCAGGAAATCCTGCCCCACTATGTGGTTCAACCTAAACATGCTATGTTCCAGACATCCCACCCTGACGAATCTGGCTTCTGCGCAGGGTGGGGAGAAGGGGGGTGTGACAGAGTGATGTCACCAAGGGAGCGGGGCGGAGTTAGGGGAGGAACGCACATTAGAGGCGTGGCTAGGTTCGGGTTGCAGTTTGGGGTGGTCTCACGAGTGTACGGGAGTCCACCCCAAAATCAGAGAGACTCCCACTGCTCCCGGGAGGGGTGGGATACCTGATGTTCATACTTAGTATTCACCACGGCAAGTGCCACATTTATAGCTGCTTATGTGCTGCTTACGACTTGGGAGCTCAGGATATTGATTGGATCAGGTTTAAAAAAAGGTTTGGCAATTGGGTCTGGTTGATCTACTGTGTCTGATTGTGGCGTTTATTCAGCAGGTACAAGGACAGGAGTATTTAAATCAATACTATCAGTAGCAGCCTCCATAGATTAAAGGGTATGTCCACCCCCCATACAAAAGTTTAACCCCATACTGGCCCCACTGAGTAGTTTAAATAAATCCTTACATTACATCTCTGCTCCTTATGGTTCCCCTGTAGTGCTTGTCCACAGTCCAGGAAACTGAGGAGTAGTAGCTATCTTCCTGTCCCAAAGGTTTTTGCCTCCTCTTGCCCTCTGAGAAGACAGTGGCATGTGCAAGGGAGCCCTCCCCCCGTCCCCCTCCTCTCACCCTCCTGATCCCTCCTTGGCTGCCCTTCATATAGCGTTAATTTTTTTTATATATATTGCAGGGCATCCCCTCCCATCCCCAACTGCTATATAGGAAGTGTAAAAATAGAATTGAAAGTACGTACAGATCATCGCTCCCGCTGCGTTCTCTATTGTTGGCAGCCGTGGCTTTAATTGGCTGCCTCTCAGCAAATCAGAACGATGCTAGAGCAAGGGTCTGTAAGTAGTTTGGATTCTATTTTTACACATCTAACATAGTGGTTGGGGGTGGGAGGGGATGCCCTGCAATATATCAAAAATTAATATCGAGGGTGAAGATGCCCTTTAATACAGAGAACAAATATACAAAGAAAATAGGGAGAATAAATGGTATCATTTACCGCTGCCACCAATTTATACCAGATCACCACTTTATGGAAGGATTATGGGTAGCATGGCACACAGTGTGTTACTCTGGTGGTCAGTGCCCTTATTTTCTTTAAACAATATAAACCAGTTTTAATTACATTTAATAGTAAGTATTGCAATGATTTTACAACAAAACATATAATCAGTTTCCCCACATAACATGTGCAGTGATGGAGTTGTCCCTGCCTATGGTGCACCACTTAAAATATTGACCAGGCCTGTATATTGTGTGTCCTTGTAAGCTGGTGTACTCTTATCTGTTGCCTCAGTTTGTATCCAATAAGGTAAATTGTCTGTCCAATAATCTGTCCTTCCAACAGGTGGTAACACTGACACCACCTGAAGGCTGGAGGTGGTATATAAGGAGCCTTGGTGTATATGTCCATTACAATACACATCATGTCCTGTGTAGCAGACAGAAACGTTTTTGGATTACACTTCCTTTCACATGAAGCAGACACAGGGGTGTGGTTTAAGTTGCCATTTCACCTACAATGTTCAAATAGGGATCTCAGGTCTGTAAGTAAGTTTATGTATTTAGTATATTTTGTCTAGTGCCTAATATAAGTCAGTGCTATACTTTATATACATTTATTGAAGGTCATTTAAATGGTAATAGTGAGATAGAACACACATACATATACACCTTTCCTATATGAAATATCCTTTACCCACCACTACATTGGTATCTCATAATAACTCAATGCAATCTCCTTTGAAGATATAAATATATTTATATAATACTAGACATTAAGCCCGCTACAATAACGGGCGCTAGAAGCAGAGTGCCCCCTTTGTGTCCCAGGGCCATAGTTCTCCTCCATGTCCCAAGGCCAGGGGCCCCCTCTGTCCCAAATCCAGAGCCCCCTCTATCCCAAATCCAGACCCCCCTCTGTCCCAAATCCAGGGTTCCCCCTCTGTCCCAAATCCAGGGCTCCCCCTCTGTCCCAAATCCAGGGCTCTCCCTCTGTCCCAAATCCAGGGCTCTCCCTCTGTCTCAAATCCAGGCGGCCCCCTCTGTCCCAAATCCAGGCAGGCCCCCCTTCTGTCCCAAATCCAGGCAGGCCCCCCTTCTGTCCCAAATACAAGGTCCCCCCTTTTGTCCCAAATACAAGGTTCCCCCTTCTGTCCCAAATCCAAGGTCCCCCCTTCTGTCCCAAATCCAGGGGCCCCTCTATCCCAAATCCAGGGGCCCCTGTCTCAAGCAACCTTACCTGCAGTCTGTTTAATTGCTGTTCTGCCTCCGTGTGTTTCCTGTGTTTCCTATTGACTCCCTCTAGTGGTGAGTCAATAGGAACTGCAGACACCCTCCCTCTAGTGGTGAGTCAATAGGAACTGCAGAGACTCTCCCTCTAGTGGTGAGTCAATAGGAACTGCAGAGACTCTCCCTCTAGTGGTGAGGCCATAGGAACTGCAGAGACTCTCCCTCTAGTGGTGAGTCCATAGGAACTGCAGTGACACACACACGGACACAGGGACGCACACTTAGGGTTTTATTATATATGATAAGGGATAATAATAGTCCAAGGGGCTGATGCAATAAATGCTGCAAAAAATTACCGGTGCTATTATCCTGCAGCAACCAATCAGATGTTATCCACGTTATCTTACTGCATTAGCCTAGTAAAAATCTTACATCTGATTGGATGTTGCAAATGAATAGCATGGCAAACATATGCACCTTTTGTTGCATCGGCCCCCCTGTTACTTAAAGAGCAACTAAAGCCTCAGTCTCAGAATAACACTATAAAGGTGCTCTACCTTCTAATTTAGAAGTGACAATACATTGCTCAATCAATGGCTTTGTCCTTTTGAAGCTGTTGTAATAGGTATAATACCTTTTTCTTGTAGTATATAGATGAAGGATTATAGGTCCTGGTGGGGGTGACACATATGAACAAGTTTATGTGTACAAACCACCAAGGCCACCTTGATTTAGCCGTGCTGGCTATATTAACAATGAAACTTATTAACCTAACGAATTAATAAGACTAACGACCATATGTATGTAATAAATATAATAATTATAACTAGTGCATGGATTTCCAAAAAAGAGGGTAAAATTCAGCCTATTTTGGTTTGTTTTTGAATTCAGCCTTTTTCTTGTAGTGTCTGGTTAGAACCAGGAGTGTTGTCATCTTAGAACGGTTCAAGGTGTTGATTACCACTATACATCTGCAGGCTGGATTGTGATACTGGATTCTTTTTTGAGGGATGATAAATCTTTTCTTTCCTGTGTAGTTAAGTTCAATAATGGTGGTTTAGCACTGGCTAAGGTACCCCCTCTCTAGTTCCTTGTTGTGGATTGAGGCTTCTGTGGATGCCATAATACAGTATCTACCACAGAGATGGCTTTATGAATGATGACAAAATTCAAACTCTTAGCCAGGACTTCCATTTCTGGCTGGGTCAGGGTACTGATAAACAAATTCCTCGCCCATTCCTCCTTGTTATGCAATGTCTCCATTCCCTCCATTTGCCTCCAGTATAGTTCATCTCATTTTGTGGTGTTTGCAGTCCTGGATGACAGGACTTGTTTAGTTGCCTTTCCCTACCCTTACAGTGCTGAGCTAGCTGTGCTTGCTTATTGAATTCCATTACTTGGGCAACAGGTAGCTGCAAAGCCAAGCTCTGGTCTAGTTGACAGATGTTGTGTTTTAAAGCACCAACTGTAAAATGTGTCAGTAGTACTCATTCATTCAGGTGTTGGTTTTGGTCCTTTTGCAGAATCTGTGTTTCCGTCCATTTGTGCCAGAATTAGAGCGCATGCGATCTGCAATAAAATGGTGAATGCATGAGCTGAAAATGGATCGCAGTGCATCGCAGTTACTATCCACATTGACATGCACTGCTCTGCGATTCTCACATGCTAGCAATCACAAGCATAATCATAAGCATGTAAGGAAATGCACAAGTGTGGCCTAGCTCTTACTGTGGAATCGAAGCGAATGCTGCATACTAGCCTTTGTTGCCGACATCTTAGGGTTGAAGCACAGTTGGCTTCTGTATTCTTCCAATTTCCTTGCATTTAGGGGGCCCAAGACATCTGGCTGTGATATGCTAATTGGGACATTCCAGGGTACATAATTGCCACAGATTCTTGCACAAGTCATTCTGAATTGAGAAAGCCAGTCAGATGACTAAACTAAACTTCAAGCCAAGTTTATTTAACTGAATACCACAGATGCAGAAAAATCGATTGGCCCAGTCTTTTTTGCCAACGACTTCTGATTACAAATATCGTAAAGTAAAGCCGCTGGCTTGCACAACTCTCTTTAGACATTTGATAGATTCAGAGTTTGAAAGACAAATCTATCAAATGTCTAAGCACTGCATAGCCATTATAAGACAATTTGTTGATTGGATTATTTTTTAAAATTATTAGTTGTTTCATAAATGGCTGTAGAACCATGGTAATAATTCCCTGTCTATATAAAGGTAAATGTATGATTTTTGAATATTCTGGTAAAGAAAACGGTAACCCAGTCTGCAAACAAAACCTTATGTACAACAATAAAAATTGTTCTTTTGTTGTGGGTGCAGCTAAAGTAGTGGAACTATAGGCATGAAGAGGGCCCACCAACTGCATGCCAGGTACCATGATCAGCAGATATCATGTATTTAAGTTAAGGTGTGCTTCATCAATTGTGTTAAAATACTACACATCGCATGCACCTTTACTAACATACACACTATCAGCTGCTAAAAGCAGTCCTGTCGTGCAACTGTGAGAGGAGGGGTGTGTGTCAGGGGCCTGTCTCGGAACTGGTAGCTCTGGCCCGTGGTAGGAAGCGGGACGTCTGACCTTGAGCTGGGGGAGGCCTTACCTAGCGTTCATTGGCCGTGCCAGGTCTTGCGAGGTCTGCTAACGAGGATCAGGAAATTGGAGGAAAGAAGGGCATCTAGAGATAGGACCAAGCCTAGAGGGGCAAGGAGTAGCCACAGGCATGGCAGGAGAAGGAGCAGGTATTCCTCCTCGGATGAAAGCAGCGACGATGCCCATAGGCACAGACGCAGGAGAGATTGCCATAGGCCTCGCTCTCACTCCAGAGATCATGACAGGTGCCGGCGTTCCTGTCTGGAGGCAGGAGATCCCGGGCGTCTCGCTCTTCTATGTCCGATAGGAGCAGAGTCTCATCTGTAGTAGCTTCGGGGAGGGAGGGCATGAGGGAGAGGAGCACACCCCAAGAAGGTCCCCAGCAGCAGCAAGGGACAGTGGAAGCGCAAAGACCCACAGACACCAGCATGGTACCAGCTTCCACGGGTGGTGAGTACACATGTGCTGGGGCATGGGGGAATACTAGTGGGGGGGATAGTGGGGAACTGGTGCAGGTTCTGCAGGATTTGATGGGTAAAATAGATAGAATGCCATCTGGCTTGTCTGTGAGTCCAGTCCTAGGGGGAGCGGCAGCACTCCCGTCTGTGCCCAAAGTTCCTTCAGTGGAGGCACTGAAGAAATCTTATTTTTGTGGGGTAAGCCCACTAGGTGTACACCTGTTAGGGGAGGTGAATGAGAATGTGAATATCTGGTTCCTGGTTTCCACCGATATGGTGAAGGAGGACAAGGAGTTAGTAAAGTCCAATAAAGGGGAAAAGAAACCAAAGGTGGCCAAAAAGTTCGGGAATTGGCTCCAAGACTTTTTAGCAGGGGTTATTGGGCAAAAATCCCCCCAGAAATGGTCTGAACTCTGTCTAATTGCACATGATATTTGGGGCATATAAAACACACGGTGGGTCAGCCTGGCATCAGTATGACAAGGAATTTAGGAGATGCCTGGTGGTTAGGCCTGAAATGGGCTGGAATCTTGGCTAAGAATCATGTTGGCGCAAAGTGCACCGGCTGGGTCCCCTTCCGGTCAAAGTGCCCTAACTAGCTCGGGTACTTTTCAGGCTCCTGGAGTTAAAAAAATTGGGCCCTTGTTGGTTGTTCAACGAGGGGAACTGCAAGTTTGGACCAGCTTGCAGATTTAAGCATGAGTGTTACTTTTGCGGGGGAGGGGGTCACTCAGCCGCAAAATGTTTTAGGAAATCCTGCACCTCCGGAAAGGGAAGTAGTGGAGGGGGACCGGTGGACTGAAAATGGAGGCAATGGAGCCTTGGCTCGAGGTGTATCTGGAGAGGGTAGCAGCAGGACTCATCAGGGAGGGGCTAAAATTTGGTTTTAGAATTCCATTCGAGTTTTCCCAGTCTCCCAGGTTTGCTCATAATTTAAAATCGGTCAAGGAAGTGCCCAATGTGGCGAGGGAGAAGGTTTTGGCTGAGGTGAAGTTGGGGCATTTAGCGGGCCTGTTTGCTGAGCTACCCTTTCCTAACTTATGGGTCTCCTCTTTGGGGCTGGTTCCCAAAAAAGAAAATGGGAAATTCCGCCTAATTCACCATCTCTTATCCGAAGGGCAGCTCAGTAAATGATGGTATCAGCAAGGAAGTGTCATCGGTTTCATAGGTTTCCTTCGACTGGGCTATCCATTTAGTAAGAAGGGCCAGGGTAGGGGCTTTGTTAGCGAAATTGGACATTGAGTCCGCATTCCACCTGTTGCCAATCCATCCAGAATGTTTTCACTTGTTGGGTTGTCAGTTGGACGGAATGTATTACTATGACAGGTGCTTACCATTGGGTTGTTCCATCTTCTGCTCTTTGTTCGAAGTATTTAGTTCATTCTTGGAATGGGCGATAGCTTATGAAACCAATTCCACGCATATCATACTAGATGATTTCTTATTTGTTGGACCGGGAGACTCAGTTCAGTGTGCATTTTTACTTTGTTCTTTTTGTTTTCTATTGGAGAAATTTGTGGTTCCCTTATTAGCTGAAAAAAACTATTGGCCCAAATACGATATTATCCTTCCTGGGAATAGAGAGACACAATAAAGATGGAATGTAGGTTACCAGCTTTTTCTGTGTTCCTTCAAGTTAAGAAGGTGACTTTGAGACGGCTTCAATCTGTGTTAGGTTAACTGAATTTCGCTTGCAGGATTATGCTGATGGGTAGGTTTTTTCCAGAAGGTTATCTTTAGCTTCTCGAGGTGTTACGTCCCCTCACCATCACATTCGGATCACCAAAGAATTGCGAGATGATTTGAGGGTATGGCATACATTTTTAAGCAACTATAATGGTAGAACTTGTTTCCAGGAGGCGGAATCATCTAGCGAGGAATTGCAACTATATACAGACTCGGCCGTGTGCAGTTGGCCAGAATCCTGGAAAAAGGAAAACCATTGTAGTTATCTCACTCTCTTAGAGCTTTTTCCCATAGTGGTGGCAGTAAAGTTATGGGGTCCTCAGATTCAAAACAAATGGATCCATTTTTGGACGGATAATGAGAGTGTAGTTTATGCTATAAATAATTTGAGGCCGTGTTAAAGAAAGCTCTTGGCAATCTGGGTCTGTATCCTAAGGAATTTGGGACCCATTCATTTAGGACCGGGGCAGCAACAGAAGCTTATTCCTTGGGTTTTTCAGAAGAGAGGGTTCGCAGACTGGGGTGCTGGCAGTTTAGTTGTGTTGCACGTTGCATTCGGCCTGAGCTGGCTATTAACTGAAATTTTTCCTATAGGTGTGCAGCAGCCTTCGGTCTGGCTAGTGGGGCACTCTTACCTGTTTTGGGTGGCACAAAGGGCTGAAGTTCGACCCAGAGGACACTGCTTGGGATTCCAATCTGTGACGTTATATTGGAAAGGGATAAAGGGCCTGGCTTGGTGGCAAGTGTTATTGGAGGTAGTGCAGATTAGCAGAGCCGATCCAGGACCCATGGTCCTGGTGATTCATGCATCTGGGAAAGTCCTCTGCTGGAATCGTCTTCCTGATTTACTGTTCTTAATGAAAGTGGACCTGCTGAGGTTCTGATCTTTTTTTCAGGGAGCTGATTATAGTCTGGTTGGAGGTCGTTCCTAGGGTTCAGTGGCAAGGGGCTAGGGACCAGGGTGCAGTCGAGAAAGCCAGGAGGGTGCTGAACACAAGAATCTCTAGGTTTGTTAGGTCCCAAGGGGGTGTGGTAATCAGACATCGCCAATTAGAAGGGAATAACCGCGCCCTCATGAAACAGGATGGAGTGCACCTTAATGATATAGGGCTAGACATCTTTCTATCAGAATTGCAGGATGGAATTGAGCAGGCATTGTATTTGTTGGGTGGCGGTTGGAGTTCCTTGTAGGCCTACAGTAACTTCTGGTGGCGGATACATCCTTGCGAAGGTTATGGTTTCGGAGCCGTGACATGCCCTCTGGGGATCCAGAGGCCTAGCATTTTAGCATTGGCTAGGGTTCCTCTTATTTAACGCTAGGGTTAACGCATTGGCTAGGGTTCCTCTTAATTTAAGATCTGGCTAATTATTTGAACACATGAACAATGTGTCAATAAAGCTGTGGACGATTATTTACACAACTGTTCTGTCTGCCTGTTCAATTCCTCTAAGTTTAAGAACATATGATAAGAAGTGTTAGTTGTATTATTAAGCAGCCAAGGTTAATCCCAATCGAGGTCTTGTAGGGGGGCCTGGGCTGAATCAACCCAATGTCTTTATAGTGTATGGCCAGCATTATACTGAACTGTACATCCCTCAATAAGTATTTCTGTGTAATACACTAAATCTGATTCTTAGGCACAAAAAAAAATATTGACTGAAACCAATTAAATAGTTTAAAATGAAAGGGCATGTCCACCCCCAAAACTATAATCCCCCCCCACTACTGGCCCCATTGTGTAGTGTAGTTAAATCCTTACCTCACATCCCAGCTCCCTATGGTTCTTCTGTAGTCCCTCCCCCAAAGTCCCAAAAACTGCCCACCAGGAGGATAGCAGAGTCCATATAGGACTCTGCCTTCTATCTGGCCTCCGGGAGAAGTTTGGCATGTGTACTGCAGCCCTTCTCCCCCTCCCACTCCCTCCCGATTAGGATTCCCTCCCCCTAGTGTAAAAATCTTTTTACATAACATTCCCCCTGTCCCCCCAGCCCCAACCGCTATATTTGTATTATCAGAAAATGCCCAAAACATTATTTACCTTCCTTCTTTCCTCCGCCGCACTGAACTCCCGGCAGCCGCGTCCGTGATTGGCTGCCGCTCAGCCAATCACAGGCGCGACTGCTGGTCCCCCCCTCTGCTTGCATTTTCTCGCAAGCAGAGGGCCTGGCAGCGTGGCGGAGGAAAGAGGGAAGGTAAGTAATGTTTTGGGCAAAATTTTTTTTTTAGAAGGGTGGACATACCCTTTAAAGCCTTTGTCTCTTAATATTTTTTTTGTACATATTTTAGCATTTCAATAGAGAATGAGCCTCAATATTTATTAAAAAAACCCAGTTTTCTGTTGATTCAAATCTACTCTTTATTTCAGCATATTTAAAGTGACTGATCAACAGTACCTACCCTTGTGCATGAGCTGGCTATACCACAGCTGCTTGTGGCTGATAACAGGATTTCTCTAATAACTTCATGAAAACGGAAATTTCAAATTGACCTCTCATGTCACATTAAACATGTTGTATTTTACTCGGCTTTCTTTACTCAGCTTTCTTTGCCCATTTGTCGTATACCAATAGTGAAAAAAGTTTGACACTTGTTTGGGCTTTCTAGGGATGCCTTGATTTTCCAAACTGAGTATAAGGCTGGACATATGTTTGCGGTGTCATTTAGAGGAAACATAAGCTACAATGCAGAAAACCCCCACAAACCATATCAGCATCACACCTTCTATCTTACCACCATCTCCTCCTTGTGTGAAAAATGAGTAATTTTGACGTCTCAATATGCATTGGAGTATAAATACAACCTGAGGCAAGATATGAAAGCCATTCAGTTCTTAAACAAAACAAGCACAGTTCAGTAACCTGAGCTTGTTAATAATACACTAATTATATTGCTGTTGCTGCTACAAGGGAATCCTTCAAAATGAAATATCTACATACTTTCTGTTATTATTGCATCACCATTTATTGGATTGGAGAAATTTCTGCTAATTCAATAAATACCTCAGTACTGTCAGCAGCAAGCAAAGAAACAGAGAAACTCCGGCTATACTTAGTGAGTATGCTTCTTTCTTTTTTGTCATTTCATCATTGCATCTAAGGACTACCTTCTAATATTATGCAGTTTGACTTCGTACCGTCGCTACTTATACTGATTGTACAACCAATGTAAGATGTTCAGACTTGTTACTAAAGCATTTTGCCTTGTTAGAAACAGAAAATTGCTAAGGCAGTTATAAATGTAATATTTGTGTTTTTTTAATGCGCTAGTTCAAATTGCTGTTACAACTTAAAGTTTTAAGATGAAGTTTCACTAACAAGCACTGCATACTGTTTTAAGAATAGGAAGTTGCTTTCTAAAGAAGGGCAAAACAGTATTATTGTAATAACTTACACAAAAAGTAGTTCTTCTGTCATTTAAAGCTTGAGGCCTTATATCTTTAAGTAGCTAACTAGTTTTAATTGTATTCAATTAAGCTTGTGAAGGTTCTCATTCATGGCGCTGTATTCAATTAACCACAATAATACCATAGGAACTGATATTGGTAATTAAAGACTTGACCATGATTTAAGCTGGCCATACACTATTTTGTCATTACATATGAATGTTGAATCAATTATAATGTCCTGTGGAGCAGTGTTTTTTCCTGCGCCATACCTGTGATATTAGCCAGCTGGTTCCTGTGCGTTTATAATCTCGATCGGAAAATGATTGCACCAGGCATTATGGGAGGTAAGTTTGTAGTGGGTGGCCAGCTTAAACCTTGCCCATAGCATTTGTATTGTGATTATAAATTCTTACCTACATGGGTTCCCTGAATCAAAATATTAAGTAGTGCTTAGATTCAAATTTATTTAAAGGCGTAATTAAAAATTGGGTTGATGTAATTATATTCAGTGGCAAATATTAATTGGCAAACCTTTATCATACTGAAGACATTTGAATTCCATCACAGTGAAATGGAAGCAGGAAATTATGTAACTTGCCATGTTTTAAGAATGCTAAAATGACATTTAGTTATAAATTGAAATATAACAGGAAATCCTAATTTGTCTTTTCACAGAGCTCCATTGACAAGGGTATTGGAGCAGATTATCCCATATTTTCTAAATATCTAGAATCCTGGAAGGAGGTATGTTTCTATTTACATGCATGACAATTTCATCGTTTTGTTTTTTTTTAGCCTTAGCATTCTGTTATGAGTTGTGCCATTTTAGAATAAGGATGAATTAGAAACTATGATTCCCAGGGAAGAATTATAATTGAAAAATATCATAGTAGTTTGAATGCACCTTGATGTGATGCCTAGAGAACTAGTTTAGTTTTGCTATTGTACTTTTGAGGAATTTGAATCTGTATGCAGAACCATGTTTGTTTAGACTTGTTTCTATATTTCATAAAGGAACCCAAGAGCCATCATTAATGTTAACCATGTCAATTGGACACTTCAATATTAATAGCTAGAAACCAAATACGTCCATTAAGTCCAACATTTACACCCTCCTTTTTAACCCTACCGAACAGTTGATCCAGAGAAAAAAAAAACGCTAAAGAGGGGGAAGTTTTTTCCTGACTCCAAATGGCAATCGGAAAGTATCCCTGGATCAACCAGAATTGCAGTATATTAATTAATATCAGTAATTCTCAATATTTTTTTAGTTTTAGAAACTTATCTAGCCCACTTTTAAAGCTATTCAATTAACTTGCCATTCATTACCACATCTGCTGGAAGTTTCCACAGTTTCACTTTTGTCACTGAAAAGAAACCTTTTCTTCCAATCTTAAAGGATGTCTACATGTCCTCTGATAGGACCAATTAGTAAACAATGCATCAATGAGTTTACTGTATGGCACATTAATATATTTATTTAAAGTGGTCATATCCCCACACAAACGTTGCTTCTAAACTGCCCTAACTTGTCTAATCCGTCTTGTCTAATCAAGCCCCTCTATTCCCTTTATTATTTTAGTTGCCCTTCTCTGAACTGCTTCCATTTCCAAGATCTCCCTTTTGTATATGGGATCCCAAAACTGCACAGCATATGCCAATGAGGCCTTACCAGTGCCTTTTAAAGAGGGAGAATAATATTTTTCTCTCTTGAATCTATTCCCCTCTTTATACAAGACAATAACTTGCTAGCTCTAGCCATTGTGGTCTGGCATTGTTTGCTACAGCTAAGTCTGTTATCTACCAGAACCCCCAAATCTTGGATATAAAGTAATGCATTTTAATGACACAATCATTGCTTAAAGGATAAGCGCACTGTAAATCATATAAAATCACTGTAAAAAGCCATATTTTTTTTTTTTTTACCTATGCCCCTCCAGAGCCTAGCTTTGTGCCTTGAAAGTTGCTGACATCTTGTTACTGGTTTGCTGAATGTTAAGCTCCGCCCCTCTGAGATTTCCTCTGCTTTCTCCTGCTTGAGCCTCAAACAGTAATGCCTGTGAGTTCCGTGCATGTGCGTGTGCACGGAACTCACAGGCATTTCTGTTAGAGGCTCAAGCAGGAGAGTGCACGGAACTCACAGGCATTACTGTTTGAGGCTCAAGCAGGAGAGTGCACGTGCAACGGTATTTTTAAAGCTGCAGCTTCCAAATGAACATAACTTGATTTTACAGTGCACTTATCCTTTAAGTTTCAAATAGAGATGGCAGAAACCAGTCAATTTCATTGCACTGGTAGATTCTTAAAAATTAACCATTTATAAAAACGACTACAAGTGATGTAGCCCCCTGGATGTTTGAAAACTACTACTCTCAGCATTCCCTGACCGCACTCCGTCAGCCCTGGTCTAAATCGTGATTTTGTGTGTTGGTGAAATTTTGTCACTAATTTTTGCTTACCAAAAAAAACTTGTCCATCAGGTAATAAGTAAAGGATTTATTTCTAGCATCTGCTTCTCTTCTAATATTAAAATGACTATTTAATTGTGCCAATAAAATTCAAACAACTGAAGTCATACTGCATGTATAATAAGAGAAATGCATATATTTGATGTACAGGAAGGAGAGACGAAGATATTACTAAGCCAGATTGTCCCTGTGTATTTGACTATGCTTGACTACATTAAAACTCCGGAACTTCAAGAGAGCATTGAAAACATCAAAATGATACTTAATACATCCTATGAAGATTATCTAAAGCAAAGTGCACTGAATCTCAAAGCGCTTGATGGTCTGAAGGAAATAAAGGTACAATTCCTTTTTATAATTTGTACATTTTTAGAAGAAAGGGTTTCACAATAAAAAAAAACAAAAAAAAAACACTGTTCTTGTCAGCCAATCATTGTGCTTCTATATGTTTAGTTTATGACAGACTGTCCTAGTAAATGTTAATGCATGGATCTAAAATGAAAGTATTGGTTGCTTGAGGTTTGTTTGCAATGAAAGTTCTATGGATGATGATCCTTTGGATTAAAACACAACTGCAGATCTAATGTCTGAGTAGCTGGTCTGTGAAATGTATTTGCTTCCCTGACATTTGTCCATATATAGTTTGGATCCATTGAATCTCTTTCCAACAAAGTCTTCATTTTGTGCAGACGCTTGTGTTTTGAGTCTTTCATTGTTATACACTATTTATATGTAAATTAACAAGTTAAAACATTTAACAACTATGAGTAAGCTAGGTATCAAAAATTGAAAATTGTAGCATCTAGGTAAAATGCAGATGTGTTCATTGCATATGTGTGTGTGTGTGTGTTTGTGTATATATATATATATATATATATATATATATATATATAATTTCTTACTTTTCATTGATGTTAACTATCTATAATATTTTTTTTAATGTATTTAATTCTGTATGTTTCTAGTATTTCCTGAGTCCTGCAGGCCACCGTCCAGAGTGTGTGCTAGACAGTTATATGTAGTTTTATACTCTTGCACCCTCACTCTACCAGAACTGTCAATTAAGTATTGGGTGTTCTGTTCTTCCCATGACCTTCCTGTAAATGAGACAGAGTGGTTTTAAAACCAATTGCTACTCACTAGGAAGAGGGACTGTAGAAATGCCAGAAACCTGCAATATTACAGATCTGTACAAGCATATGATCAATTGTATGTTATAACCAATAGGAAAACCCAACCATTCTTGCCTGGGCTCTGCACAAAAAGGCATAGTGTTACTGTTGTAAATGAACAGTATGATGATCAGATTTAGGTAAACAAAACATTTACAGGGTTATTCAATAAAAGTTCTTATAGTTTATAATGGTGCTAATTTTGCCTCAACCAATCAGATGTTAGTTTTCAAATGTTAAATAAGATCTGATTGGTTGGGGCAGAATTAGCACTATTTTAAACGATATGAACTTGTACTGAATCTCCCTGTGTGTGTCCTCCAAGTAGGATGCACTCACAGAACTTCTTCTTAGTAATACAAAAATTTTATTAAACACACATATCAATGCATTTCGATTTACACAGCGACTGCCATTCGTTTTTGTCCTGTTGACAGTTCCTGTGTTGACCAAAACATGTTGGCATATGTGTGTTTACTAAAATTGTTTATATTACTAAGAAGATGTCCAGGGGATGCAACCTACATGGAGGAGATTTAGATGTTTAAAATTGGTTACACATCCAGCCAAGGCATATTCCATGGTGGTAGTGACCACTAGAATAATGAAATAGCAAGGGTGGCACTCCAAACAGTAATTTTATTCAATATAGACCAAACAACATCTCACAACGTTGTCCCCCTTCCTCAGGTGATGAGGAAGGGGGCACGTATCCCCCGAAACGTTGTGAGATGTGTTTGGTCTATATTGAATAAAATTACTGTTTGGAGTGCCACCCTTGCTATTTTATTCTCGTATCTTAAATCCATCAAGGGTTGGATTTTTTTAAGGAGTGAGCACCCACACTTAGTACGAGTGCAGAGGACTTTTTTCATCATTCTGTGGTAGTGACCACTCCCTAGAGACATTATTATTGTTGGCTTGATAAAGGTCTAGGACCAGGGAACAAAGCATGTTCACAGTTTAATAAACACACTGGAGTGCACTAAACTTTATTGGGGTGAATTATGTAGGCCTTTGCAATTTAGTGCTGGTACCTCTATCCCTGGGCCACATCTCAGGCTGCAGCCTGTGAGAAATTTCACATGCATTCTTTGCTGGTGCCTGCTTGTGCTGCATTCCCCTGATGGTGATCGCATGCCTCCCGATAATCGGATCGCACCTAATGTGGCTTCACCAATTGGCTAACTCTAGCATGCACTTTTAACACCTTTAACACATAATTGCAATCGGATTGTGTTTTAAAATGCAGCAGGGCTAGGCCACACTCCTGCGTTTTTTTTGCGCTTGCGGTTTTTTCATATCATTGAAAACGCGGCAACGCACCGAAAACACGTGATTTGCGTTCCGCATTTTAAATCGCAATTGCATGCGTTTTTCAATAGTTAATGAAAAAATGCATGTGCAAACGCAAAGAAATTGCATGCGATTGTGTTTGCGTTGCAGTGTGGCCGTGCCCTAAAATGTTAGTCTAGTGCTGCAGAATGTTTACGCGGGTAGAGGTAAAGAAACAAAAGCTTTGCAGACTTGAACATTGCCTTTAAAAACAGTTGTCCAAATGGGATGTGGATATAATGCAGGTCGAGAAGTGTGCTAATTACATGGCTATTTTTTTTGTTGAAGCCATTCACAGGCCTGAGACTGCAGAATAATAGCACAGACATGTGTGACGCTAGAATGGCTTTGCTGGTGAAATTAGTACCAAATAAAATTCTAAAACATAAAATAATTACTGGTATTAATACATATAGTTCTTGTAGATCCAAGGTTCCTTTCTGATTTTGTCCCTTTCTCTAGATCGGTGGTCCTCAAACTGCGGCTCTCCAGATGTTTAAAAACTATAACCCCCAGCATTCCTCAAGTACAGAGGGAAGCATAAGAATGCTGGGAGTTGTAGTTTTAAAACATCTGGAGAGCCATAGTTTGTCCATCAGTGCTAGATAAACAGTTAGGTAGGGCTCATGAGTAGGCTAAATAGGTTGGATTAGATGGACGTATGTCTTTATTCAACCTTCAATGCTATGTAACTAAAAGGTTTATACCTCTTATTACAGTTCTTTTTTAGATACATAATTCTTGTGAAAGTAAGCTTACACTGCTCACAGCCTCTCCGTTTTCATTCATTCAAGTTATCAATAACTCCACTGGAATACAGTATTTCTCTGTCACTGTATTAATGGACTCGTCCAATTCCATCCACACAGTTCACACCCTTATCATAAGAACAGCACATTTTTGTGTATTGGAGGGTTTATAGAGACTTTATTCCTGTAGCTATTTCAGGAAATAAATTACAGTTTAAGCAGAGGCAAGGCTTATTATTGTATACTTTTATTAAACCTCACCTAAAAAATATATGGTATATAATAATGTAAAGTGGAATAGAATGACCATTTCGTCCAACAATCTAGCGTGTATAGGTGGCTGCTTACATCATTTAGTGATCCATCTTGCTGGATCATTAAACAATCTTTGCTCTCCCCCCTCCCCATAGACCAGTATAGGCTGTGTACTTATTATCCAAATGGCAATTAACTAACTTGTGTACAAAGCTTAATTGATGATGTAGAACACAGCTGTTTTTCTTTCACCAACAAAACTGATCCCCCTCCACATCTGCTTACCCCAATTTCCACCCATTAACATGAGGAGCTGTCTGTACCTACACACTGATTTCCTACCACTAATTCAAATGAATAATTGCAAACAAGTACAATGGGAATATTGTGTGCATAGAGTAGGCTGTGCTCTTAAACTTTGCTGTGTATTACATAATACCATTGTAATGGAGGTTGAATAAAGAAATGTCCATCTAGTCCAACCTTTGAACCCTACTCATTAATCCTACCTACCAGTTGGTCCAAAGGAAGGCAAAAGTATGTACATGGAAATGTACATTGAAAGGGTAATTTTAAACCACCCCCTCCTATTTGATGTACCCAGAGTAATAACCTAAACTGTCAGATCCTCCTCCTTGGGGTTACCTTGGATCACAAGCAAAACTTACCTGAATTTGCATTTGCTGCTCTAGTAATGCCCACTTCCTACCTCTGTCTAGGACTTGGCAAATGGAAAGAGGCACTTCTTACACAGCACCTCTTCCCATAGGCCAGGCTCTCGACACAAGCATGGGGTAGTCTGGACCAGTCATGTAAGCACAATTCTAGTTAAGTATTGTCTGTAATTTAAAGTAAACTCAGGGGTGAAGGCCTAGCAGTTAGGTAATTATTACATCAAATGGGAGGGGGCTAATTTTGGAGGGTATAATTTGTCTTTAATATACTGCGTTAAAACTAAGGTCACTTTATTATTAGTACACATGACTGGGACATTATCATATCTAATGATTTTTTTTTTCTTTTCAGGTAGAAAATGTTAAAACCCAGCATTCTGCTATCAAAGAACTTTTTATGATTTTCCAAGAACTTTCAAACCTGAAAAAAACTAAATTTTCCAAGAATAATAAACGCAAAAGAGAGTTTCAACGAAGGAAAAGAAGAAGTCATTAATGGAATATCCTTATCGTTTTACATAATACTATTATACTACTATTATCACTGTTATTGATTTTGTTTTATACTTGCATATTTATTTATAATATTTATTTTTATTTCCAATTATTTATAAAATCAAACTGAGATATTATTTAATGATATGCTGCTAATTTATACAATAAAAATATATTTTTATTAAATTTAAGCCTCACTAATATATTATATGGAATGGGTCAATAAGGAAGTTATTCATGGGGTATATACAAAGTGAGGGTTGATGCTCCCATTATAATATTCATAATTGATTAGTTTGATTAGAGGCTGGACATAAGTTTGGGTGACATTTTACATATTCCATTTGAATATTACATTAAAGGACAACTCCACCCACATAAGAACATCTTTTAGAAAGAATGGCCTATTTAAACTATGTTAATATATCATAGTTTGTCCTATGAATTTATTACTGAATGCCTGCTATGCTTCTGGATGCCTCATGGAAAATGAGCAATTTGGAAACCTGTACTGAGCCTGTACTGAGCCTGGGCATGCTCAGAAGAGGCAGACAGAGGATTAACATTCAGTCATTGGCTGTGATATCAACTGTCAAATCCATAACTGACAGTTAACTGGAAGAACCAGGAAGCAGAAACAGGGGAAACAGGACATTGTGCAAGATTTCATGTTAGACTTATACAGTATATTTCAGATTTCAAACTATTACCATTTAAGTTTTTGGGGGGTGATTTACCTGTATATAAGTTTTCATTTTGGGGCTGGACATGCCCTTTAATGCAGTAAGGGGAAAAGAACCTTAGCAACCCAAGGTATACATGAAATTACACATGTGCCCATTTATGCAATTCCTATCCGTTACTTTAAAATGGTGTTTTTTGGGAGTTATAGCTGCAGTATTAAAGTTACAGTATAAAATTATAAATTGTTAATTCTTGAGTTTAAAGGACATGTCCACCCCCAAAATGAAAATCTGCAATTACTTTCCCCACCCCAAATTGCAAGATCATTATAGTTACTTACCTTCCCATGGTCCCTAAAGCCCATAATCTTAAACTTTCTTCTTCTGTACTTCTCCCTCTGGTCCTGTGCAAGCTCTTTGAAGAGGTTTGCAGACATTGGCCATGATGTCACTGTCAATCTGCAACCTGTGTTTGATGCTGGATTTCTTGCTGTGGAGAAAGTGAGTAATATAGGCTTCAGAGACCAAGGGGAGGTAAGTAACTATTATGATCTCAGGGTGGGGGGGGAGATTATAGGTTTTTGTACTGGGGGTAGACATGCTTTTAAGAATAGAATTGGCTCAGGGACAGTTCTAGCCATTTTGATGCCCTAAGCAATTCTCCACTGAAACCTCTTGTATTTGTTTTTTCATGGATTAAACTAGATTTTAGAGATGACTGAAACTCATTAGTTTTGTTCCATTTTCAGATTCCCAGATCTTGGGAAAATCCTAAAGATTAAAAAATCCGAATGCGGAACGAATTTTCGAATGTACGGAGCTATTTTCGATAATTTTCAAAAATCATAGGGTAATCTGTCCTGGCGACAGATTACCCTATCTACCCTACCCTACCCTATCAAAAATGTGTTAAAGGTTCCTCCCCCCCTCGCCAGCGGCGGCCGGCGAGCTCAGCCGCAGATTACTATATGTTTAGGGGAACCTGGAAGTCCCTCCCCTCTGCAGACCTGTCAGTATTAATGTGCTATTATGATCCAGTGTCAAACAAATGCATGGGTCTCTCTCTCCTGTACTCCTTCCTGTCTCTGCTATCTGCTTCGTTACGGTACATCTCGTAACTTGATCTGTTAAGTTCCTTATCAGCTCTGGTCCCGGCAAGGGAACTGAGGGTGTGTAGGTCTCTGGCAGCAATAATAGTGATAAAGGCAGAGATCGAGTTACAAACGGTGAGTAAGAGAGAGCTAGTGTAACGAAGCTATAACAGCAGACAGAGAGGGGGGGGGGGGGGGGGGGGGGGGGGGTTTACAGTGCAGACGACAGCTGGGAGAGACAAGTTTGGTTTAAACTGCCCAGTAAATGCTCCAAATTTTGAAAGTGCAGATTTCTATCTATAGCAGCCTATTATTCTATAAAGTGTCTATATTAACTTATATTGTTTTTTTAATGCAGTGAGAACCAGGGCACATGAAGTAGCTGCACACATATTTCCTATATCAGCTAGAGTTTGCAGTGTAAATTATGATTTACTGGGTGCAGCTGATTGATGAAGATGACATCAAAGGGAGTCTAGTATGGGCACAGGAAGTGCCCACAACAAACATGGCTGCTCCCAGAACCTGAAAAGTGGAGGGGCATATGGACAACAAATTTAGGGGATTTAAGCCAAACAGTAAGCCCTATAGGATGCCAGAGTGGTAAGTGCACCCTTAAGAACCTACTTAGCCATTCATTTTTTTTCACCACAGTTCCCCTTTAAGTGAGTTGGATGTGCTAAATTACCTATGGTCACACTATACCTAAAACACAGTATACATTCCTTATAGTAAGTGTAACAGACCCTGTTGTTTGGTGTAACTATGAATAGTTTTTGGTTTTACTGCTTCAAATTAAAAAGGTTTTAATCAAGTAAGTTTATGGACTCTGAAGACTAGATTACTAGCAAGTAGAGATTCTATAAATTCTATTAAAGTTCCAAAGATACGATTTAAACCCAATCAAATAAGAATTATATGTTGCAATTTCAATTTTTAAACACAAATTTTTGTGGTCGTAATTTTCTATTTTTCCATTTACAAAAGCAAATTCAGAATTCAGAGTTTTGAAAAATTTTAAAATTCTGTGTGATTTGTGGAAACCAGGTACGTTTCAAAACTGGGACTCATCATTACTAATGATTAGTTTAAATGTATTATAACACTACTAAAAAGGAAATCATAGAATCCTCTGGCCAAAAATACACAATGGGTTTGTTGCAGCTTTGCAAGTCATGCTACATCCTTGTATAATGTATTGGATTCATGCTTTACATGAAATGCATATCATGTTGTACACTTAAAAGCTATTCCCTTAAAGGAGACGTGTGCTGTAAAATCAAGTTAAGCTTAGGTGGAAGCTGCAGCTTAAAAAAAACTGTAGTTCATGCACACGTACGTGCATGAACTGATGTCACGTTGCGCGTGCATGGAACGAACATGCCTTACCATTTGAGGGTGAAGAAAGCAGGAGGAAGTTACAAGTCTCAGAGGGGCGGAGCTAAGCCTTCAGCTAGGCACAAGCAAGATATCAGCAACTTGCAAGCTGGAAAGGTAGGCTCTGGAGGGACATAGGGGGAAAAAAAACAATGACTACAGGTTTTTTTAAGCTGCAGCTTCCACCTAAACTTAACTTGATTTTACAGCATATTTATACTTTAATACAGAACTCAGAACACTCTTCAGCTAGCCATGCAGGTTTGGATAATGGGGTAAAATTAGTGAGCAAGAATAGATCAAATAGTCTATCAATAGAAAGCGGGAACAGGATCCATGTCTTATAGAGGAAATAAAGTATTTAGACAACCTTGTGCAATCGGCAAAAGACATTCACAAAGATAAAAGCTGTGTCTTACCTTTCCCTTTGTTGTGGCTGCTGGATAATTTATGAAATTATGAAGCTGCTGCCTTACCACCTAGAAACGGATGGCCAATCATGTTACAGCTCGAAGATGTTGCCTCTACTAAACGGAAATGTTAGTGCAGTTTTTCCCCCTGTAAATATATTTAAATGCTCCTGTCCCTAACAATGATAGATTCCTTTGTTTTTCATACAAAAAAAGAAGTGTAATCTATGCAGTTTATTTCTTAGCAAGCATAGACGTAAGAAACAGAATATTGCCAGTACAATAAGAAACATTTTTTCTAGGAACATAATGGAAACAAAACAAAAAATGGCAGTTAAATAAGCTGAATATTTTTTTATTGTTCCTGGAAGGCTGCCTGAATTTCACACTGGCTGGAAAATAAACTGCCAGTGAACAAGCAGTTGTCAAAGTCTTATTAGAGATTTCTATATTGGTGTGGAGGCATTTGTATAGAAAATGCTCTGTGCATAGAGACAAACAGGCTCATTTACCCAGATCCGCTACCGCTCTGGGTAAAAGTCCTGTTTGCGATTTAATATCACGTTTGCAAATGTGGGTAAATCCCAGTAGGGATTTAGCCACTGTGGGATTTTAACACCAGCTATCTGCTGGCGTTAAAATCCTGCACTAAAATGAGCGCAAACGCGATAGTAAATCGCGAGCGTCTGATGCGTGGGTGATTTTTGCGTAAACCGCGCATCCAACTCTAATATGGAGCTAAAGTTGCGCTAAACGGTAGCGAACGAGTTAGCATGACTTTAACTCCATATATTTGCCCAGCGAGTCTGGGTAAATGAGGCCCAAAGAGTAGTGGAGTCAGGGGTCATGGCCAATAGGTGCATATTAGAGATGGGATCCAGGGCCGAATCGGACCCAGATTCTACACGGAACCCCTTGGTTCTGAAATCCAAAAGTTCTGTCTGAAACTGGGCTGATCGTTCGGATTTTGGGACTTTGGAACACATTTTCAATGATTATCGAATGTACGAGGTTATGTTCGGTAATCCTTGAAAATAACCTAGAACGTTTGGTAACCCTCAAAAATGCAATCGGAAACTCAAAAGTAGTTTCCGATTGTAATTTCGAACATTCAAGGTTATTTTCCAGGATTACTGAACATAACTTCATACATTCAATAATCATCAAAAATGTGTTCCGAAATTACTTACTGTTTTCAGATTTTTGGATCTTCGTGATTTTCCCACGATCCGTAAATCTAAAAAACGGAACCAAAGTTATCAGTTTCAGCCATCTCTTGTGCACATGCTTACAAGGCTCTTTGAAGATATACATGGGGGCATATTTATAAAAAAGCAAAATTAGCGCAAAAAAATTACCGCCGCACATCGCGGCCGCGAAAATAGCGCTATCACAGTATTTATAACGGCGAACGCCATTACCGCGATATGTATCACGGCCGCGATGTGTTGCGGTAATTTTAAAATCCCTTCCCGACGCCTTTGCTAAGGGAGCGGGGCATACGCCCGCCCACAGACCACCCGCCGCCGCTTCCCAGCAGCCCCTCCCTAGCAGCCCCTCCCAACCCCTTCCCCGCTCGCGGCAATCTCGGAACAGGAGGCTAGGAGGGGCTGCCGGGAAGGGGCCGCAGCAGGTGGTCGCGACCACCTGCCGCTCACCCCCTCCCCAGCAACCCCTCCAAGCTCCCCGCCCCAGCCGCTCCCGGGGAGGGGAAGGGAGGGATCCGCTGGGAGTGGTGGAGGCACCCTCCAGTGGGACCCTGAGAAGGGCCTTTTGGGGCTTAAGGGGTCCCGCAGCGCGAACAGGGACCCCCCTCCCCGGCCCTTGTAAGGGCCCTTGCGGCACTGACAAGTGCCTTTGGCGGGGTCACCCCCAGTGTGCGGCTCTTAAAAGAGCCCTTGGGCGGCGTCTTCTTTCTTCCAGTCCCGGCGACACCAGCTCCGCTGAGGCCATCGCAGTAGATGGCTGAAGATAGAAGAAAGAAGCGGCTGGCAACATCGGCTCCGCTGAGGCCGGCGGTGCCAGCGGGCTCACTGGCAGCCGCAGTGAGTCTGCCTGGCATTGGCGACCTGAGTGGGGTTGGTGTCGCCAGCCTGAAGACGTCGCGTCGGATCAAGACGCCGGCAACATCGGCCTCGTTGAGGTCGCCAGCGCCCGCGGGGTACCCAGTTTCAGGCCCCCCTTGGCCCCATTCCCTTACAGCCCCATGTGGCCCCGCCCACTCGCAGGTGCCGTGGTCCCGTCCACCCACGGGTGCCATGGCCCCGCCCACTCGTGGGTGCCTAAGCCCGTGGCTCACAGGTGCTGTGGGCCCCTCTGACACCCCCCTTACCCCCACTAAAAACTCTGTGGAAACAGCCTTTTCAGGCAGTGAGAACTCACATAGCAGAGAGGAGGAGGGACTTCCTGTCTCCCTCACACACTGAGGGAGTCTGTGCTTGCTGGCGGCACTGTGCCTTAGGAATGTCACATGTCAGCCTCCCACCTATTAACTTTCTGGTCAGTCATTTCTTTATATCTTGGGCGTGGAGCACATAGAGAGGTGGTTGATGGCTCATTTTAAAGGTAGGAAACTGGCCTTTCATTTAAACTCAACTTGTTTGGAGACCACATCCTCTTTAAGAATGTTCTTGCTGGGAACAATTTTGCCATAGACCTTTGTTTATTTTCCTTTTTTAATTAATAATGTAAAAGCCAATAACTCCCCCTATCCTCAATGACTATCTGAAATAAACTGTAATATTTATATCAGCAGGGGGTAAGGGGTTGAACATTAAAGGGTATGTCCATCCACAAAAACAAGCATTTCTTAATCTACCATATCCACCCCACAAACATGACCTGCATTGTTAAAAACGTTTTAAAAAATATTTAGTTTTCAAGATAATCACCTCATAATTTATGTGACCTGCTCAATCCAAACATCTGGTACTGCATCACATATCAGGTACATCTCCATGACCTTGCATGCGATCGCTTCAAGAAGTAGTCCTTTTATCTTAGCACTGATTCACATTTTTTGGATCTTAGACCAGACCACTTTATATTTGCCCAGATTCCTTATACCCTTAAGCCATTTCGTAATCATTATCTATTTTAATGAGAGTGCCATTCTTGTTGAATTTGATATGTTCATGATTTATTAAGCACTTCACTTCACTTGTATTCAATAAAAGATATTATTTAACATTAGAAAGCTAACATCTGATTGGTTGGGGCAAAATTAGCACCATTTGAAACGATAAGAACTTTTATTGAATAACCCCTTTGAGCTTTTAGGAGCCCCTGTACATGTTTTCATTTTTGGATTATTATAATTCTATCTGAAAGGGGACACCTCCATTCCCAAAGGGAATTCCTCCAATCTAAAACGGAATGCTTCCATTCTGAAAGGGAATGCTTCCATTCTGAAAGGGAATGCCTCCATTTTTAAAGGGAATGCCTCCATTCTGAAAAAAGGAATGCCTCCATTCTGAAAAGGAATGCCTCCATTCTGAAAAGGAATGCCTCCATTCTGAAAGGGAATACCTCCATTCTGAAAGTGAATGCTTCCATTCTGAAAGGGAATGCCTCCATTCTGAAAGGCATTCTGAAAGGGAATACCTCCATTCTGAAAGGGAATGCTACCATTCTAAAAGGGAATGCTTCCATTGTGAAAGGGAATGCTTCCATTCTGAAAGGGAATGCCTCCATTCTGAAAAGGAATGCTTCCATTGTGAAAGGGAATGCCTCCATTCTGAAAGGGAATGCCTCCATTCTGAAAAAAGGAATGCCTTCATTCTGAAAAGTAATGCCTCCATTCTGAAAGGAATACCTCCATTCTGAAAGTGAATGCTTCCATTCTGAAAGGGAATGCCTCCATTCTGAAAGGGAATGCCTCCATTCTGAAAGGAATGCTTCCATTCTGAAAGGAATGCCTCCTTTCTGAAAGGAATGCCTCCATTCTGAAAGGCATTCTGAAAGGGAATGTCTCCATTCTGAAAGGGAATGCTACCATTCTGAAAGGGAATGCTACCGTTCTGAAAAGGAATGCTTCCATTCTGAAAGGGAATGCCTCCATTCTGAAAGGGAATGCCTCCATTCTGAAAAGTAATGCCTCCATTCTGAAAGGGAATACCTCCATTCTGAAAGTGAATGCTTCCATTCTGAAAGGGAATGCCTCCATTCTGAAAGGGAATGCCTCCATTCTGAAAGGGAATGCTTCCATTATGAAAGGGAATGCTTCCATTCTGAAAGGGAATACCTCCATTCTGAAAGGGAATGCTTCCATTCTGAAAGGGAATGCCTCCTACTCTGAAAGTGAATGTTTCCATTCTGAAATGAAGTGCCTCCATTCTGAAAGGGAATACCTCCATTCTGAAAGTGAATGCTTCCATTCTGAGGGAATGCCTCCATTCTGAAAGGGAATGCCTCCATTCTGAAAGGGAATGCCCTTCTGAATTCTAAAGGGATGCCTCCATTCTGAAAGACATTCTGAAAGGGAATGCCTCCATTCTGAAAGGGAATGCTACCATTCTGAAAAAAGGAATGCCTTCATTCTAAAAGTAATGCCTCCATTCTGAAAGGAATACCTCCATTCTGAAAGTGAATGCTTCCATTCTGAAAGGGAATGCCTCCATTCTGAAAAAAGGAATGCCTCCATTCTGAAAGGGAATGCTTCCATTCTGAAAGGGAATGCCTCCATTCTGAAAGGGAATGCCTCCATTCTGAAAGGGAATGCCTCCATTCTGAAAGGCATTCTGAAAGGGAATGCCTCCATTCTGAAAGGGAATGCTACCATTCTGAAAGGGAATGCTTCCATTCTGAAAGAGAATGCTTCCATTCTGAAAAGGAATGCTTCCATTGTGAAAGGAATGCCTCCATTCTGAAAGGAATGCCTCCATTCTGAAAAAAGGAATGCCTTCATTCTGAAAGTATTGCCTCCATTCTGAAAAGGAATACCTCCATTCTGAAAGTGAATGCTTCCATTCTGAAAGGGAATGCCTCCATTCTGAAAGGGAATGCCTCCATTCTGAAAAAAGGAATGCCTCCATTCTGAAAGTGAATGCTTCCATTCTGAAAGGGAATGCCTCCTTTCTGAAAGGGAATGCCTCCATTCTGAAAGGCATTCTGAAAGGGAATGTCTCCATTCTGAAAGGGAATGCTACCATTCTGAAAGGGAATACCTCCATTCTGAAAAGGAATGCTTCCATTCTGAAAGGGAATGCCTCCATTCTGAAAGGGAATGCCTCCTTCTGAAAAGTAATGCCTCCATTCTGAAAGGGAATACCTCCTTCTGAAAGTGAATGCTTCTATTCTGAAAGGGAATGCCTCCATTCTGAAAGGGAATGCCTCCATTCTGAAAGGGAATGCTTCCATTATGAAAGGGAATGCCTCCATTCTGAAAGGGAATACCTCCATTCTGAAAGTGAATGCTTCCATTCTGAAAGGGAATGCCTCCCACTCTGAAAGTGAATGTTTCCATTCTGAAATGAAGTGCCTCCATTCTGAAAGGGAATACCTCCATTCTGAAAGTGAATGCTTCCATTCTGAAAGGGAATGCCTCCATTCTGAAAGGGAATGCCTCCATTCTGAAAGGGAATGCCTCCATTCTGAAAGGCATTCTGAAAGGGAATGCCTCCATTCTGAAAGACATTCTGAAAGGGAATGCCTCCATTCTGAAAGGGAATGCTACCATTCTGAAAAAAGGAATGCCTTCATTCTGAAAAGTAATGCCTCCATTCTGAAAGGGAATACCTCCATTCTGAAAGTGAATGCTTCCATTCTGAAAGGGAATGCCTCCATTCTGAAAGGGAATGCCTCCATTTGAAAGAATGCTCCATTCTGAAAGGGAATGCTTCCATTCTGAAGGAATGCCTCATTCGGAAAGGGAATGCCTCCATTCTGAAAGGGAATCCTCCATTCTGAAAGGCATTCTGAAAGGGAATGCCTCCATTCTGAAAGGGAATGCCCACCATTCTGAAAGGGAATGCTTCCATTCTGAAAGAGAATGCTTCCATTCTGAAAGGGAATGCCCTCATTCTGAAAAGGAATGCTTCCATTCTGAAAGGGAATGCCTCCATTCTGAAAGGAATCCTCCATTCTGAAAGTGAATGCTTCCATTATGAAAGGGAATGCCTCCTTCTGAAAGGGAATGCCTCCTTCTGAAAAAGATGCTTCTGAAAAGGAATGCCTCCATTCTGAAAAGGAATACTCCATTCTGAAAGTGAATGCCTTCCATTCTGAAAGGCATTCTGAAAGGGAATCCTCCATTCTGAAAGGCATTCTGAAAGGGAATGCCTCCATTCTAAGGGAATGTCTTCCATTCTGAAAGAATGAATGGGCCCTTTTCCATTCTGAAAGGGAATGCTTCCATTCTGAAAGGGAATGCTACCATTCTGAAAGGGAATGCTTCCATTCTGAAAGGGAATGCTACCATTCTGAAAGGGAATGCTTCCATTCTGAAAAGGAATGCCTCCATTCTGAAAGGGAATGCTACGATTCTGAAAGAGAATGCCTCCATTCTGAAAGGGAATGCTACCATTCTGAAAGGGAATGCCCCCATTCTGAAAAGGAATGCTACCATTCTGAAAATCGGTTATACCAACTTTCTTTATAGACCTCTGTTTTTTCTCATTCCCATTCTCTTCCTTCTCAACTCATTCTGTTAACACCAATTCTCTTCTGCACTTCTTTGCTTCTACTTTTTTTTTTTTTTTTTACAAATATTCCAGTGTTTCCTTTTCATCTAGTTTTACCAGTTTTTCCTCTCCCCCTTTCTTCTTATCCCATGTGCCCATCTTCCCCCCTGTGTGTTCTTTTACACATTGATCTCTGCTTTTTCCCTTTAATATTTTCCATAATCACAATTTAGACCTTTAATTTGGGGTTCAATAAAGTAAAGATTACCCAATAGAACAGATAATAACAACCACCTATCTGTCATCCATTAACGGGTTGGTAAGAATACAAGATAAATAGTGTGCTTATATACAAAATCAACCTCCCTTTAATACAAATTATTATACATTGTGATTTTTGGAAATTCTGAAAAACTTATTTTAACAGTTCAGTGGTATTTTTAACTATCTTATGACCTAAATTTTGTGACCTAATTTTTAAAAAAATTTCAAACCCAAATCTTTTGTTCAGTTCACAATGTTACAAAGTAGATAACTGCTGATGAGCGCCCTTCTCTATACTGCAGTTGAATATTCATCCAGTCCCATTCATTTCCATTTGCGGGGGAAAACAGCTATTATCTGACCTACATCTTAGTACAACTGTGGTTGTTTGGTATTTGCAAAACTAAATAAAAAGGCAATCCAGTCCAACAGACAGTCACCAAATTCTTACAATAACCAAACAACATTTTCTCTTCAGCTCTTCAAATGGGGTATTTTATTGGGATCCATCTTACAGATAAATCAAGACAAGCAGTACCATCCTATAAGTGGAGTTAAATGGTTCATTTTCATCAAATGTTCAATTATTTCTGGATGTATTGGACTACTTCCTGTATCTGGCTTTTCATCTTCAATGGTTTGGTGATGCTACGGAAAAATTAGGGGGTTCTTGTATTCATTCAAGAAAACAGAGAGCTGACGTCTTAGATGGGAAATTCTGACCAGGTTCTTTTGTCCACCTGTCAAGGAAGTATAAGAAAAAAAAAAATCCCAGAACTGAATGAATCAACGCAATCCATATAAGGAACAGGAGGGACACACACACATGCACACACACTCAGCGTGAGTTGTGTAAATGATTTCTTGCTGTTAAAAATCCCTGTCTGACTTCTCCCTCTTGTTAATTTATCATGAGAGTCGCTGTTGCCTTTTGTCTGTTCTTGATAAAGCTGGCTTTGTACAAGAATACAGCCAGTTGTACTCTGTGTTTGGAGAGTTCAAAGTGTGACTGTAACAGACTTCTCGCTACTTCAAACATGCTTTATGTAAGTATGCCTCCTTATGTTTCCAGTTAATGTTCCTGCTCAGCAGGAGTTGTTCTTTTAGAGACATGAATGTTATAAAGCACAAGCGTAATTACATTATCAACAATGTTTTGCAGAAAAAGGAACTGAACGATTACCGCATTCTCATCTACTACCATCATTTTATCAAACTAGAAGTAAGTGCAAGAAAGAATTCGTAAATCCCTGGATTGTCTATATCCAAATCTCTAGTCATTGATTGAGTTTTCATGCTCACACATCCAATGTCGGAAAATACATTGGCATGATATCTACAATGCATAGATCAATTTTGTAATTATTGAAGAACAAAGGACTTGCTTTAAGGTTCTGAACCTACTGAAAGTACAAAATACATGTAAATAAGGAAATCAACTGATATGACAGGCTGCAAATCAGCATATCAAAATTTATAATTATTAACTAGATGAAGAGTTATTATGTAGCCCTTAACACGGTAAATATAGAATTATCCTATGTGACGATCATAAAGGGTTGTCTTAGATTTTGATTGGGGAAGCTAAATTAATTAGAGAAAGTGCTGCTGTCTTTGATTGTTTTTCCGCAGTTTTATGTGTCTCCTGAAATTCAGCAAGTATTCTAAAGGTCATGGGTAAATAGTTAATGTATAATGCTTTCAGCTTATCCAATCAGAATGACCTAAAATGAAAATGTATCATTATGATGAATTGCCTGGCTACACAAAGTTAAGGAGGTATTGAAAAAACTGCCAAACACTGTGAGTAATAAAATGAGGAAGAAGAATAGTGTTGATTTGAGGGCATTAATGCCAATCTGTAACATGCACTAATCAGCTTACATATTATGGGATGCACTGTTGCCTAATGTGAGAAGTGGGTCGTTACATTTACAAATATCCCATTTTTGCCATCTTCAGTAGTGATGGACCAGAACCTGAGTTTGGTATGAACTTTATGAGCTCGAACTATGCAAACTCTATCCAAACTAGTTTGGTTTTCCAAACTTGCAGACTTATATTCGATAATCCAAAAAAAAACCTTGAATGTAGCCTTCGATTTCAATAACCCTCGAATGTAGCCTTCGATTTCGGTAACCCTCGAATGTATCACTCGGTAACCCTCAAATGTACCAGTCAATTTTGGTAACCCTCAAATGTAGTGGATGATTTATGAAACCCTCGAATGTAGCAGTCAATTTTGGTAACCGTCAAATGTATTGTTTGGTAACCCTCGAATGTAGCAGACGATTTTGGTAACCCTTGAATGTATCATTCAGCAATCCTCGAATGTAGCAGTCGATTTTGGTAACCCCTGAATGTATTGTTCTGTAACCCTTGAAAGTAGTGTTTGCTAATCCTTGAATTGCCTAATTGTGGGGAAAGAAGTGATAAAACAAGTTTTAGTGATATGGACATGTTCCCCATGACTGGGGGACCCTTCTATAGAGAGGTTGGGGAGGGGGGAGGGGAGGGTAGGGCATTGTCACAGGATATCTAACAACATACTTTTCATCCTAACTGGATGGGAGTTCGTTGTGGAACAGCCACCAGACCTTTTTGATTATTTGATCTTTAGTGGGGGATGTTTCCACAAGGAAGCTAATAAGACTGCGTGTTGCAGCCCATATGCAGTGTAACAGTTTGTTGCCTTCTTTATTGAGCATTGGTTCACTTTTCTCAAACAGGGCAGTCCAGGCATTTGGTTGTAGTTGTACATTCAAAACTTGGTTGGCCAATTAAAATGTGTCTGCCCATGTTTTTTGGAGTAGTGGACAGAAGCACCAGCAGTATGATGGGTCTGCTGGTAGACCACATTGTCTGAAACAGTTGGGGGATAATCCAGGGTTTATTTTGTGGAGTTTGGTTGGCGTTATATACCAATTGTGCAGTATTTTAAAGTTTTTCTCTTGGACCAGGACATTGGCTGAACATTTCCTTAGAACATTAAAAATTTGGGACCATTGGTCCTCTGTAGGTAGGTTTCCTAATTTTTCTTCCCACATATTGGCCAATCTTAATTTATGGGTGTATTTGGAGTTTAGTAGTGTGGAGTAGATCTTAAATATGGCTTTGGTATCTCCTGGGGTCACGCAGGCTAGGGTTTCGAAGGTGGGAAGGTGGGAGGCCTCCTGTTGTTGGAGTAATGATAAGGCAAAGTGGTGGGCTTGTTTGAACCTGAACCATTCGTTTGTTGGTAGTTTTAGTTGTAGTTGGGCTTCCTGCCAGGTTAATAATCTATTTTGATATAGGATATGCATCACTCTTGTGATTTGCAGTTGTATCCATGTTGCCCAATTTTGCTGTTGAAGAGTGGGAGGGAAGTCCATATTGTAAAAAAAGGGGGTTAATTTGGAATTTGTGTGAGTTAATTTGTATCTAGATCTCCATTTCCACCATTCTTGAAGGGTGTAGTCGATGTAGGGGTTAGATGTCCTTAGTTTGTGGGAGTTGGGGAGCCAGAGAAGGTATTCTACAGGCATTGTAGAGGTTATTTTGTTTTCTAGCTCTACCCACCCATGGCATGGTCTCTATTTGTTCATATATGTTAGTGCTAATTCTCATCAGACAGAAAAAACTTTCTTAAAATTGTACAACAGTTTTAGTAACCGAGAGGCAGGGTCTGCATCTCATACTAGATAAAATGCTGGACCCCCACCATGATGTACCTCCACCATGCTGTACCCCATTACACCACTTTTGTATCACCCCCCCTACTCCCCTAGTACAATATGAGAAACTACTCCCCCCTTCTCCCCCTCAATCAGGGGCAATCCTAGACCTAAAGCTATATAATGCTGTATTGTGCCACCAGAAAAAAAAATCTAGGTGTTGCTTGTGTAGGTAGTTGTGGTGGGCCGACTAACACTGGTCAGTAAAATGGAGGGGTGACTTTATACTGACTGGTGAACTGGTAAATAGAAGTGCCTACAATCAGCTGCTTAACTGCAGGGGCCTGTACACTATGTTCCTTACATAGCAACATTGTAACATAGTAACTGAGGTTGAATACAATTCAAGTGCCCCCTCAATCACCGATGTGGGGATCACTAGTAATTTACCTGTTCCCCTGCAGAGCTGCAGCGGTAATGGAGTCCTCTTGAAATCAGAGGACTTCCTCTGATAATGGGGACCTCCACAGTTCTTCCCCCCAAACAGCCTTGTTTGTCTAGCGGAGAAAATTAACTTGCGATCAGCACTAATCGCAAGTTCACTTCCTGCTATAGTAAACCAATGTTAATCTGAACACCAGCTTACTATAGTATTTGTGAATGGATCAAAGAGATCCATTCACAAATAGAACTTCCCTGGTGGTCCAGTATAAGGTACTGAACTGTGATATCCATTCAGATCGCAGTTCAGTTCTTGCTATAGTAAACTGCTACACTGAGAGCTTACTACAGTATATGTGAATGGATCAAAGAGATCCGTCTCCTTCTCTTCCAAGCATATGATAGATTCAATGATCAATCAAACATCTTATTAGCCTATGGGCAAATTTAGTAATGCAGTTGTGACTAATTTCTCTGTCTTCTCAACTGTAATTAGGTATATAATTTGTGTAAGAAAGGCACAACAACTGCCTCCACAAACCATACAGTGGGAGTAGAGAATTATTGGTTAAATAAATACTTTGATGAAAATCTCTAGTTCCAGTTGCTACTGCTCTTGACATGGTCTCTCTAGCTGGCTCAGGTTGTAGGGACTAAATAGGGACTAAATAGGGACTAAATAATTTAGTAACATAGTATTGGAGGTTGAAAAAAGACATATGTCCATCTTGTCCAACCTTTTTACACTACCCATGATGCTTGTCTAACAGCTGATCCAGAAAGAGGGGATAAAAAACTTTCAACCGGTTGGCCAGGAGGTAAAAGAAAAAATTCTTCCTAACCCCAAATGGCACAGTAAATGAAAGAATGCCTGGATCAACATCTACATTATATATAAATTCCAGTTTCAATATTATTAAAGGTAAAGTTCAGTGCAAATAAATGTACTTTTGTGGGGGGAAAAGAGCAGTATTTTTCCATTCCAGTGACCTTAACCTGCCCATTCAGCATTTTGTCTGTGTATAAATAAATGCTTCCAAAATACTGACTTAATCTAGTAGAGACTGTTATGGTATTTCCCTTGACCCAGTGCCTGGGTTGATTCAGTTGCTCAGTAGAGATCTGAGCATGTTGAACCCATCCAACAGCCAATCAGTAGAAATTACTGTTAGGAACATTCCAAGGATGTGGGAAGAAGAAGGACCGTTACAGAACCAGGAATGGCAGCTCACTAATGTCAGCAGGAAATAGCAAAGGTTATGAAATCAACTGGTTATTCAAAATGGAAGAGAATATTATTAACTTAACTAGGTATTCATAATATAAACTAAGAATTTTAATAATTATATTTTCCATTGAATTTTCCCTTTAAATAGCTAATTTAGCCTACTTTTCAAACTATTCTATGAACCTGCCATAACCACAGCTTCTGCAAGACGGTCCTCATGCATGTAAAAACATATCAAGAACTGCCTTACAGACTAAGTTGTGTAGTGTGTCGAAGAACCTTCCCCTAAACTGTGCAATTGATATATTTTTACAGTCAGAAGTAAAGCCAGTCAATAGGCAATTGAAATCGTGGTGCTTATTACACAAATAAACACTGATAAAATATAAATGTATTCATATTCCTGATTAACATTATCTATGTTATTTCTATGCCAACAGTAAGAAGAACAATGGCATTGCATTATCACTATTATAAAAAAAAAAGCTCTTGGTTCAACCTCAAACTTGAGTCGTGTTTTAAAAATTAACATTGTGCTTTATGGAACAGACTGTTTTGAATGGAATATACCAACACCACAGCATTATGGGTGGCATTTATTAAAGAGTGCTATCAATGTTTATTCCGATATCAATCCTTTTATCACCGTGGGCGCTATTTAACAATGTGGTCATTAAAATAACAATGTTAATAAATTCCTGGCGCGGTTGTCACCGACACTAGTGGCATTTTACTACCTCAATAAAGGTGAAATAACGCTCCTTACCTATCGCCTTATGTGTGGTTTGATAAAAGGATCTCCATCTAAATTAACATAATGGTAAAATATTTTCTCTCTTTCAGGAAGAGCACAAAATCTGTCTTTTGCAAAAGATCTTCAGATTTTACAAAAAGACAGAACCTGATAACAAACACCTGCAATGGCTCCTACATAACTGCTTCAAATGTGTAAGTTTAGATTTTACTGAGGTGATCGTTTTTTTTCTACATTAGAAAACATTCTAGCAAATAGATAATGTGCAAACCCGCCAGAGTTTGTATCCCCTGTGAGTTTGGTGAGCATATTTATATTATATTTATAATTTTTCCAAAATTAATTTCTAAACGTTAAGACTATAATGCCAATCAGGTGGTGGGAGGCAGTGTATTGGCACCTTAAATAGAACTTTCTTACCCTTCCAACGTTCCTGTGATGTTCCCGTCTGGCCCATTAATTTTTCAATCAGTAGTTGATCCCAAAAAACGGGTGTTCAGACACCACGGGAACATCAGAAGAAGTTAAAGTGTATGGACTCCTTTAGGCCGAGGACACACTACAACTCACCAAATCACACACGCAATTGTAAGAGTAGAGTTGTAAGATTTCTTTGCGTTCGTGCATGCGTTTTCGCTTTTTTAAAGAGAAAACGCGTTCACAAATGCGTGAAAACCGCGCTAGTGTGGTCTAGCCCTAAGAAATGTAAATGTACAACAACTAGAAGGGCTAATTATGACTGATTCTAATTTTGTATCTAGGTGAATTTTACACAGAGCTGCTCTCACCTCCAAACACAAGTTAGTAATCCACCAATTTGCTAGTCCTTTTCTTCTTTTACAAATCCTTCTTAAAATCTACGTCTCCAATGTATGTCTGTTTACACCTTAAACTTTACACATTATATCATTTTTTACAGCCTGATTTCAAAGAAGAATTGAGAAATCACATCCCAATAAAAGAAAATGTAAGTTATAGTGCATGCTAAGGTGTTTTTTTTCATTTGATATTAATTGGAAACAAATACATAATATTGCAAGGGCACTGATATCAATTTTATGGTAAATATTGTGATGACTTTGCAGGAAAAGCCCCCATATTGTAAGTTTCCATTCAATCGATTTACAAATCAAGATATCCTGCTGTTATTCTGCAAGGTGACATGGAAGGTTATTTCCCGCAGATGTGCTATAAGGAAATTGAACAATGCACATTTTCTGAATATTATTTTATTATAATGTCTTTAGAAAATGCTGGGAATGTATTGTATTGTATGGGAATGTGTGGACCTTGAATATGTAATAACATTAAAAACAACCCACCATAAAGGAAATTTTGTGTTACTTACATATTTGTAATAATCTGATTAACCTGAATTAATAATAAAAGTGTGAATGAGTGACAGATTAGTCTTTAGAGAATAATTATCCTTGAGTAATTATTATGAAATAAACTTAATATAAGTCACGTATTTGTTACCGTATATACTCGAGTATAAACTGTCCCGTGAAAAAAGGAGGAAAACCACACTGACCCGAGTATAAACCGAGGGGGTAGTATTTGCCACTAAAGATGTTTGGAAACTACAACTCCCAGCATGCTTTGCTGGGAGTTGTAGTTTTCAAACATGTTAAGTTGCAAATACTTACAATAAGAGTAAAACCTTCTTTATTTCATACTGTATGCACAAATATAGGAGGATTTACCCCTATTTGCAAGTATTTGCCACTTAAGATGTTTGAAAACTGCAACTCCCACATGCTGGGAGTTGTAGTTTTCAAACATCTTAAGTATGCACAAAATAGAAGGTTTTACTCCTATTTGTATGATTTTGCCACTTAAGTGTGTCCCTGTGCAAGTAAATGTTTCTCCTACCTTGTCCGGCGGCCGGGCGATCCGCATCCTCCTCCCACAGCCTCTGTGCATCCGGATGATGTCACTACCCGGCGCCCCCTCATTTTGCGGCGCCGGTAGTGACATCATCTGGTGCGCAGAGGCTGTGGAGGCGGATCGGATTGCGCGGCTGCCGGACAAGGTTGGGGAAACATTGACTCGAGTATAAACCGAGGTAAGATTTTCAGGCTTTTTTTTAAAGCCTGAAAACCTCAGTTTATACTCGAGTATATACAGTATATGCTGGTGTTTGAATGTATTTTTTATAAAATAAAGAGATAATTACTTTTATAGTTACATTAAGCTGGGTACATACCATACAATAATTCGTTCCGACCCCGACCGACATTTCAGTATTTTGGTCGGTCAGGCCGAATTATTGTATAGTGGCTCCGACCAATCGCTGACTGTTCCTTTGAACCAATCGGACGAAAGCACGATCGGACTTGTCGGAAAACCGTGACCAATCGTACAGTCCTCTATGGACCGCACAATAAGCTGCAGTAACTGTCGGACGTAGCTGCTTTTGCAGGGACCGACAGTCCTTCCTACTGTTCGATCGGTCGAAAGTTTTGAATGGTCGGCCAGGAGGAAAAATTGAAACGTGTGTACCATTCTTTAGATGGTTGCTGATGAATTTCTCGTCTACTGTCATACAACAAATCTTTATAATTGAAGGGGGGATGACTGGTACCATTAAATCCATAATAGTCCACATGAGCTTACAAAACCGAGATAATGCATTCCTTTACAGAGTCAAGGAAATACTAGGATACTAAGATAGAAATACGTTTTTGCCATACATAAGTTACTGTACACACATCAATGTAAGTATGCAATTTTGCCATGCATAGACAATTCTTATAGTATAAGAATGGCTACTGAAGGTACAAATTGTGCTCCCCTCATTGTAAAATTGTTGGTGTTATCATATATAGAGATGTCATAGAACTCGAACTCGAACGCAAGTTCGAGCCGAACTGTTCAAGTTCGAACGGACCCGGACTTTTCGAACTATCCCGGACTCGGACTTTCGATATTTCCCGGACTTTCAATAATTTATCGAATGTTTGAGCGTTCGAGAAAATCGAATATGCGTGTAAAATGCCTATTATACCTATACGCGAGCATCAAATCCGCAAGTAAAATGTCCATTATAACCTAGACGCGAGCATCGAACCCCCAAGTAAAATGTCCATTATAAGGTAGACGCGAGCATCGAACCCCCAAGTAAAATGTCCATTATACCCACATGTTCAAAATAAACCAATGGCAGCTAATTTGAGCATTGCCAGCCCCCTGGATATAAAAGGCCAGTGACCAGTGCCATTTTGTCAGTGTGGACCTGACAGTGTAGGAGTTGGAGAGAGTTTTTTGTGCTTTTTGAGCTCTTTGAGCTTTCTGTGTGTGGATTTCAGTGTAGTGGTTTAGCACTTGTTGTTAACCACCCCTGTATCACACATCTTGAGACCCAACAGTCCTTTTAAGGACTAACTTTCCTTGTGAGAACCAAAAGTCCTTTTAAGGACTAACCCCCCTATAAGTCCTTTGGACGATTTTTGTGTTAGACCTTTTAGAGGTCTAAGTGTCCTGTTTTTTTGTTTGTTTCTGTATCTGTGTGTCAGTATCTGTGTGTTTGTGTAACTGACAGTGCTGCCTTTAGCAGCAATCAGCAGCTTTTGCTGTCTGATCTGCTGTTTGCTGTCAGTTGTGTCTGTGTCCTATTTGTGCTTTTAGTGTAAAAAAAAAAGTGGGTCTGCTGTTACTCAAAGGTACAGAAGCATAACCCGTCCCTTGCACGAAGCATACTCTACGGGAGAGAAGCCAATGGGGTGTGGGGTCTGTCCAGTGGGGCCAAGCCAGCCTGGCTCCGCAATAATGTTGTCAAACTGCAGTGGGTCTACTGTTACTCAATGGTGCTTTTCTATGAAGTGTATCCCTTCCCCGCTTTCCCTTGCACGAAGCATAGACTGAGGAGAGAAGCCAATGGGGTATGGTTCTGTCCGGTGGGGCCAACCTGCCTGGCTCCGCAATAATGTTGTCAAATTGCAGTGGGTCTACTGTTACTCAATGGTGCTTCTCCTACAAAGCGTATCCCCTTCCTCGCTTTCCCTTGCATGAAGCATATTGAGGTGTGGGAAAAGCCTGAGTAATTATGTTTGTAGTCATTTGTAAAGATAAAACACAGAGATTGGTTTGCTTTAACTTTTTTACTAATGTAACTAAGCACTTCTTTTTGGCTATATATATCTTATAATAATAATAATAATAATTATCTATATAATAATAATAACAATAATAATAATAAAACAACTGGTGGGAAAGCACCATTTTTTTTAACAATATAATTCGCGCTTATGTGCCTTATGTCACGGTGCATAGAGATCATGCGCCTCTCCATGCGCTTGAGGGTGTTGGCCATGTCATCCTGGGCGGCGCTGGCGTGCTGGTGCTGGCACTGCTGAGGGGAAGGGGAAACTTCTGCCCGTACCTGGGGCCTTGGTGGGGTGATCTAGGGGGTGATCCCCCCTCACTGGAGACAGAGATCCCGCATCTGCAAATTTATATATAAAAAAGTAATTAATAATAAAAATATAATAAAAAATAATAAATAATAAAAAAATAATAATAAAAAATAATAATGTAAATATTGTAAATATTTTTCATGTGTACTTTAACATTTACTAACATTAACTAACAGTTACATTTACTAATACTAACACTAACTAACATTGACTAACAGCTTTCAAAATTTGTATTATATGTAAATATTGTAAATTTTTTTTTTTCGTGTGTAATTGTCCTTTAACCAACATCTACTAACATTAACAGTTACATTAAAATTTACAAACACTAACTAACATATGCACTTTGAGTCCTTTAGGAGAAAATCACTAAAGGCCCCACAATCATTTGTGGAGAAACACTATCGCCAATCAAAAGTGCTATAAAAGTAACAAAAAAAGTGCAGTAACTTCGTATAGTGGTTATACATAGACAGAGTTTGTCAGGACGAGTTCCCGCAGCAGAAAGATCTGCCGCAGAACCGCCTGATTAGAGTGGTGCAAAAGGTGGTGTTTTATACTACTCAATCACAGTTAAAATTGTATATATAAATGTGATACTTGCCTTGGACATTCTGCTGTATGTCCTCAATGTAGCTCCTATGCTGCCGCTTGAGGTCTGACCACCTCTTCTGGAGCTGAGAGGTGGTCAGCTGGATTTGAAACTGTGTGAGCAGTTTCCTCTGCAAGTGGCGCATTATGCGCAACTTGTGCCCTTTCATGTTGGGGGACCCAACCAGGATATGGTCGTACCCCCGCATGGTGAGGTACTCCACCAGTAAACACTGCCACTGGACCGTAGCCATGTTATCTGCAGGCTAACAAATAATGGAATGTCTACACCCACTTTCGAGGCTCGATTTTAGATCCTGTATTGCCTATAGAAGTCAATGGGAAGAAGGGATTATAATCGAATACCGAATCCGCGAGTTAAATGTCTATTATCCCTATACGCGAGCATCAAATCCGGGAGTAAAATGTCTATTATCCCTATACGCGAGCATCGAATCCGCGAGTAAAATGTCTATTATCCCTATACGCGAGTATCGAATCTGCGAGTCGTTTCAGGGATATTATCGAATGTTCGAACACGAGAGCTCGAAAGTAGCGCACGTGAGAGTGAAAACGATTTTTCGAAAGTCCTGGATATTGGAACATGTTCCCCAGACCATTTCCCAGGTCCCACAGCTATTTACATTAAGTTACCATTAATATTTTAGTTGTATTTGACTCGAACTTCTCAAACTATTTGCCTCCCATAGACTTTAATGGGTCCGTTGCATATTAAAGAGTGTGCAGAGCTCATCTACATGTTTCAGTATTCTGTGAAAACATATCTAGATTATTTTATAAACAAGCGTACTGGCTTAGTAATTATGTAACTATAGACAAACTATGTCTGCTCTCTTGCAGTACACTAAGTCTCTGAATTTGACTGCAACAATAATAATGCAGTATCAGCTAAAACTTTTAAAGACCGCTCAGAAAAAGGTAGGTAATATTAACATTATTTTAATATTCTCTTCAAAACTTAGTTTTTTCTTATTTTTAAACATGATTTTTTTCCTTTATTTTAGCGAAAAAGTAATCTAACGGAAATTCAAGAAAAATTAAAATTTGAAATTCCTTCTTTATGTCAATTCTTATCCACATTAAGAAGACATGAAATATGAATGGAGCAAACAGACCGAAAGGATAACGTGTTATGAATGGCTGTTATGGATCAAAGAAACTTTTTTTATGACAGTATTAAAAGGACTTTGCAAGTATCTTGCAAATGTAAAAACACTGGTTATTGGCTGTACAAAGTTCACAATGTGCACACAAGGACAGCATTGGGAAACCATAAAATATATTAACCCTAGCAAGCTCAAGAATATCTTAGGTGTAACTCTAGGCTTGAATACTTGAATGGGTCATTGTATATTACAAATATAAGTACATTTTGTACAGTACCAGATCTTTTGGAAAACATAATGTTGCTCTCTCACTCTCTGCTCTGGGATTTACTTTTGGTGTACTTACACTGGGCACATCACTAATGTGAATGCATCAGATCCTGTTTGGATAAGGAAAGCCAGGAGAATTAAATCTGTCTAGGTCTGTGTGGGCCTGGTTTGATGCCTCTGTGTGTGTAGAGGGCAAAAAAGGAAAGAAGGAGGAAAGGGGTGTGGAGGCAACCCTCAATCTACAAACCAACCAATAATTAGAGGATGACTTTACAAATATCCCTCCAATTAAATTTAGTCAATTTAGTGTTCAATAATTTTTTTATCTTCATATATGAATAAAACATTTAACAATAAACTTTCAACATTGTGACTCCACTGTGTCAAACAAAAAGTAAAAAAAAGAAAAGAAAAAAATTGTGATTTATTAAATTCCCATATTAATATCCATTCACAATTTAACATATTATGTGTATTTTGAGTTTTAAAATGAGGGTTATTCTCCGATAATTTTGGTGTGTGTTTTGTGGTCATGCTCATTTTATTAATGGTTCCCCTATCCAGGGGGCTTAATCAGGTTAAAGCTAGTAATGAGATTGGATGAATAAGAGCACTCTCTAATTGTACCCATTTCAGCATATCAGTGAGGTTATGCCACGTGAGTATAACATTTAATTATGTTGCTTGGTAGTAGGGATATGGGTCTGGGACTGCCATTAACCTCTCGTTAATGTAAGAGGTAGACACCTGAATGAATACAGGTAGTATGGCTATTTTTATGACATTTATTCGTCCAATCCATGATATATGCAGTTTAGGCCATTTTTCAAATTTATCCATAAACAATTTTATTAAGGGAGGTAATTCACTTTGTATAAGTTTTGCAATTCCGGTGCTCGGTGAATCCCAAGGTAGGATAATTTTTCTCCTGTTTTGGGGTAGGTGGAAATTAGTTTCTATAATTTGTTTTTGATAATTATCAATATTAAGGTATACTACTGTATCTCTGACTTATCAGTGTTCAATTTCAGACCTGTTAAGGGAGAAATTGAAATTAAGGTTGTAAATCGATTGGAAAGAGATGTTAATGGATCTGAAAGCATCAACCACATATCATCTGCAATTAGACAAACCCTGTTCTCAGTTCCCATGATTTGTATTCATGTTAACCCTGTATGGTCTCTTAGCATCTGTGCTATAGGTTCTATTACTAAAACAAACAGTCCCGGAGTCAAGGGACACCCTTGTCTTGTTCCTCTATGTATGGTTAGGGGTTTTGGTAAGTATGTAGGTAATTTTATCAAAGCTAGTGGAGAATTATAGTATGAGCATAATAAATTTAAGAAGGGTGGTGGAAATTTATATTTTTCTAGGACTGCAAACAGGTATTTCTAGCGAATACTATCGAAAGCTTTTTCAATATCAAGGGACAGCGAGGCAACCCCTCAAGTTGTTTTTAGTAGTTTGGTCAATGATATTACAAACTCTTCTTTTATTGTCTGCCGCCAGCCGCTCCCTGACAAAGCCCACCTGATCTGCATTAATCAACTCTGGGAGAATTCCCTTCAATGTATCCACCATTACTTTAGCTGTTATTTTGATGTCTTGATTTAGTAAGGATATTGGCCTATAATTTAAGACCATCAGCGGGTTTTTACCTGGCTTCTCCAGAACCGATATTGAAGCTTGGAAAAGCTCAATAGGGGTAACCCCTCCATTCATCATATGGTCCACAATATCTTGTGGTTGGTCTTTTCTGGTCGGCTTTGAAAGAGTCCTATGGGCTCTATCCAGTTAGAGCCTCTCTACTGGTTCCCCCTGGAGAAGCTTGTGTGGTATATTAGTTATAGTTTCCATAATGTTTACATATGATTCCAGTATTCCTTGGAATCTGGCATTTGCTCTACGTGAGTGATTTTTCATATCCTCCAAGGCATTTTGGGGTTTCTTTGTTTGGAAGTTTAAGTGTGTGAATTCTTCTTGGTTGGCTTGTATAGTGTCCACGTGTTCATCAAGCCGCTTCTTCAGATCGTTTAACCAGTTGCCAATGTCTAAAATATCAGAGGGACATTGAATCGTCTGGTGACAATCCACTTTTTGTTTTCACCCCCTGTTCTCCCCAATCAACCATCCTTACTACCTCCTTGCCACTCTTTCTTTGCTCTACATCCTACTTTCATGCTGCTGTAACTTTCTCACCTAACTACACTGAACATTTGCTATTTACCTGCATAGATTCTTAACATTTCAGAGATGGGCAACTAAATTAATAAGGGGACTGGGGGAGCTTGACTATGAAGACAGGTTGGATAAGTTACAATTATGCACACTAGAAAAAAAGGTACTTGCGCAGAGATATGATCACTGAGTATAAATACATTAATTGACCAGAATCTAGGGCATTGTTCACCAATAGTATATGACAGAGGACATGTCGACACCCCTTAAGACTGTCACTGGAACAAAATAAGTTGATTCTTGAAGTTCGGAAAGGGTTTTTTACTGTGAGAACTGTAAAACTATGGAACTGTCATCCATTGGACGTGGTGATGGCAGGTTCATTGGATAGTTTTAAAAAAAAAGCTGGATGAGTTTCTAAAAACAAGGAATGTTGCATGTTACTGGTATTGAATTGATACAGAGTTGGAGTTGATCCAGGGATATTGCCACTTGAAGTCAAGTAAAGTTTTTTCCTCCCTCATACTGTTCGGGTTTTTTTGGATTTTTTTTACCTTTCTCTAGACCAGCTGTTGGTCTGGGGATGTGGGCATTGCTGAATAGGTTGAACAAGATGGACATATGTTTTTATTCAACCTCAAATTCTATACCTCCCTTTCCCTCATTACATCTCATTTATCTTACTGTATTTTGCTATATCTCCTCCTATGCTCTTTTTCCCACTGTGCGCATACTGTCCCTTCTCATTTAGCTGTGCTTCTATTTTCATTTTACTCCTCCTGCTTCTCTTCCCCATGGCATTTTTCTTTTTATTCAGACCCCCATCTTCTCCATTTCATTGTGATCTCTCTTGACTTGTTTTTATTCTGCTCCCGCCCCCTTAACTTCTACTTTCCCTAAACATTTATATATAAGCTGTACAATCTCCTCATTTAAGTTCTGTACTACTGGATATTTTCTTCTGGATTACAAGAATACTGAGCCTGTTCCCTCCATCTTAACCCTCTGATCTGTTTCTCTGATTAAGAAACTTACCAACACCAGCAAATTGCAGGAGCCTTCCTGTATGGTATTCGTATCTGCCCCTTCCCTGTCCTCCTGGAGGACTCTAGTATGTGCAGGGGAGCCTTCCGCCCCCCTCTCACCCTCTAGATCCCTTGTCTGTGCAGCATTATACTTAGAAATAAACCTTTTGCTGTAGCGTAGGTACCCCCTTTCCAACCCTAATCACCATGTTAAAATGTTAACAAAGTCCCCAGAAACATACTTACCAAGCTTTGTTCCCTCGGCTAAATCAACAGGCGTCAGCATTGTCTGTGACTGGCTGAATCACAGCCAATCACAGAAGTGGCTGCCAGTAAGACCGCTCATGATACTTCTTTTTTGGAAGTATCATTAGAGGCAGAGGTCGTGGGAACGAAGCTTGGTAAGTAAGATTCTGGGGACTTTCTTAACATTTTAACATTACAATTAGGGTTGGGAAGTTTATTTTGGGGTGGACATGCCCTTTAAATTGATCCACATTAATGAAATTCTTTCTACTACCAATCAGCAAGCTGAGTTAAGATTCACTTCAGAAATGAGATGATGTAAAATATGAGTGACATGTACAATTTAACTGTATGGGAAAAAATTCTTAAAATGCTGTTTCCTATGTCTGCTGAAGAAAGATCTAGTAACGTTCTATTATCTTACTCAGCACTTTTTGTAAACAGGAAGGAAAGGAGAATTATTTCAACTATGTATTAATTCTCCGTACACTTGAAATAAAACTCTCTATAACATTGGTATGCAAATATATTTGCAATGTGTGTGTTAATCACTGGATTGTTGGGGCCCACAAGCAAATCTGAGACCAGGGCGAGATTAAGGGCCCACCTAAAATTTCATATCTTTATTATCACTCCTTTACATATCTAGCTTATTCCTACTTAAGTGAATGAGCTGTGGGCCCACCGGGGGATTCCCTTGTAACCCTGTGGGCCAGTCCAGCATGGTAAATGACTAGATGTGAGTTCCAAAAGGTACATTTAGTTTATTAGTGATGAGTCCCAGTTTCAAACAAGCCTGGTCGCAGTTTACTGCCAGTTTTGAAAATATATGTGGTGGGTCAGACAGATTTTTAAATTTTTTTCAAAACTTGGAACTTATGAATCAAAATGAATCAAAAATTTGGCAATTAAACATTTGGGATCAGTAAACTAGGAGATCTTATACAAGACTCTGGAATTGTTCCCTTCCAGAATCTACAAGAAAAACACAAGCTACCGAACTCAATGCACTACCGATACTTGCAAATTGGGCATGCACTTAAGAAATACATCATACAACTCCCCAATGGCCCTACTAAACACCCCATTATTGGAATGATACACACCCACGGACCTCGAGGCATGATCTCGAGACTCTACACCTCCCTTATACAAGTCAAATCACAAACATGTATTAAAGGGGAAGTTCAGTGCAAATACATATGCTTTGCAGAACAAAGAGCAGTATTTTTCCATCCCAATGACCTTAATCTGCCAATTCAGCATTTTGTCTGTGTATAAATAAATGCAACTGAAATACTGACTTCCTGTTTGCAGGACTCCTACTAGAGACCGTTATGGTCTTGCCCTTGATCCAGTGCCTGGGTTGATTCAGTTGCTCAGTAGAGATCTGAGCATCTTTGACCCATCCAATAGCCAATCAGTAGAAATTACTGTTAGGAACATTCCAAGAAAGTGGTGCATCCTGGGAAGAAGAAGGACCATTAGAACCTGAAATGGCAGCTCACCAATGTCAACAGCAGGGAACAGCAAAGGGTATGAAATCAACTGATTTTTCAAAATGGGAGAGAATATGTAGAATAACTAGGAAGGCATTACACAAACTAACAATTTAACAAATATTGATCATTTCCACTGAACTGTCCCTTTAATACAATCAAGGCCAAATGGTCAGCATATCTACAAGTTTTGGATGATGAACAATGGTCAGAAATTGTAAGCTCCCATACATCACCAGCAATAAACAACAAAATGATGCAGCTCAAAACAATTCTCACCAGCAATAATGAACAAAATGATACAGCTCAAAATAATCCACCAAGCCTATTGCTCGCCCAAACAACTGAAACACTTCAAACCCCCCAACTTGTCAGAATGCCCTAAATGCCACAGACCAAATATATATTTTATACATCTCCTCTGGAGTTGTCCCAAAATCTCCAAATTCTGGGAACAAGTGATCCAGTTCCTAACTCAACTTTCACCCCATCCCTTACAAAACTCACTAGAACTATGTATATACCGAATAACTGAACTAGAAATATGGTCTAGCCACGAAGTAATGTTCATATAAGCAGCTTTGTTGAGATGTGTGTCACATAAATGCCAAATATCAACAATTTGTGGATTCCCAACAGGTAGGTTTCAAGGTGCACTCCCTGGAGCCTGTGCCACATCATTCTTCACACCTGAGGAAGGGGGTTGGACCCCCCAAAACGTTGTGTACCTGACTTGCATGTTGAGCACTCAATAAATGAAAGTTTGCTATTAATTCTCTTTTGAGTGTACCTCCCTGCTTTTCCTATATTGTCACATAAATGCCCATGGGTGAAGACCTATATCAAATTAATAAACAGAGATCTACCCCTTTTGCAAATCCTCTATAAACATAGGAATTGCCCAGACAAATTTTAAAAAACCTCGGGAACCTGGACGGAATCTACACTCACCATACTTCAAATAGAAAGGCGAAGTGCGGCTGGAGGACTGGGGATGGCAGATAAACCGACAAAGCTTTAACAATTTATACATATTAATAATACACAGAGACAACTGTTAAATGTTGAAATACGTTGATATGTTTATTTAAAATATGCAAAACAGTGATCAAATCACCAACAAATATTTGTAAACTAAGATTAAGCTTGAATCATACATGTAACAGAATATAATATGAAGAACTATAAACCTGATACCCTGAATTCCAAGATGTTACTAATATAAATAATGTAAATGCCAAGATGTAATATTATAACGTTGGTGAATACAAATAAAACAAATTAAAGAAAAAAAAAATTGGCAGTTAGATGGAAAAATTAGGAGCGAGAATTTAAAAAAATGTGATTGAAAATGCGGAAAAATTTGGATTCAATTGGGTTTGATTAGGATTTTCATGTTCTGCAGAGTCGCTGTTGGGATGAAACTTGCCAGCTTCGTTCATCTCTAGTTATTATACACACAATGATCTTTTTTGAAGAATTTCTGACAAAACATTAATTTACCTGGGACATAGTTGTGTTAAATATCCCACTGATTACAACATTTGTAAGGTTTATATAAAGATAATACTTTCCCCTATTACTGGGTAACATCAGGGAAAGGGAACTCTCATTGGACAGGATTGACTATTATTAAATACTCACCTATGAGAAAATTGCAAACATTTGGGGTTTAATCTTTATCTTGGTTCACATGAAGACCAATAGTTTGTAAAGCAAAAGCTTTACTGGAAATTTTAGTTAGTAATGAGCAAGTTACAGTAATTGTGCAGATTGTTGCTACAATGGCAAGCCACAGGCTCTGGTAGTTACTAGGAAAAAATAAGTGTTAAAGCAGACAGGAAACAAATGCATTAGTTTGCTTATACCACAGTGTACAAATATGCATATAAGCAAACATACATGTAGGAGAGATTATAAACCATTTGCTATTTGCTAGGTTATAGTGATCATACCTACTGTAAGATACAGGGGGTGAGTTTATTCTTTTAACCTAGATCTAAGCACTTCATATTAGTCTCACCTACAGACACATACAGGGTTATTCAATAAAAGTTCTTATTGTTTAAAATAGTGCTAATTTTGCCCCAACCAATCAGATGTTAGCTTACAAATGTTAAATAAGATCTGATTGATTGGGGCAAAATTAGCACCATTTTAAACAATAAGAACTTGTATTGAATCTCCCTGATTGCCTTCCAGCTAGAATCCAGTCTAGGTAAATGTGCAGGACTAGTAAGAAGGGGCAAACCAATGACTAAGGGTGAGGCCACACTGCAACGCACAGGAATCGCGCACAAAATCGCTCGCGTTTTGCGCATGCGTTTTCGCCTTTTCACGTTATGGAAACGCATGCGTTAACGCACCAAAAATGGTGAACGCATGCGTTACCATAACGCGAACGGACGCGCAATCGCATGCGCATCGGAAATCGCGGGAATTTTTGCGTTCCCGTGATTTCCATTTTAGCGAAAATCGCGGGCGCAAACGCGAGCGTGAAACGCGGGTGCAAACGCGCGAAAAACGCGCTAGTGTGGCCTAGCCCTAAGGGAGTCCCAAAACCATAGACTTCAAATGATAAAGGGCTGGGGTGGGTCCCCAATAGAGATGGGCGAACTATATAAAGTTCAGTCCGTTTTCGAACTTCAGAGAAAATTTGAAAGTTTGAATTCGGGCCCATTCAAGTCTATGGGAGAGTGATAGTTCAAAAAGTCAGAGTGATTTACAGCTAAACTAACAGTGGTAACTTAATGTAAATGGCTGTACCACCTGGGAAATGGTCTGGGGAACATGTCATTGTCACCATAACTTGTTAAAACACTTCCCAAAGTCAGGCGGGCAATTGTCGGGTTTTGCGCAAGCTACATTCGACGATACATTCGAGGATTATCGAACGAACGATCACGAACGGTACATTCGAGGATTATCGAACAAACGATCCTTCCTGTATTAGCGAACGGTACATTCAATGATTTTTGAACGAACTATCCTTTCTGTATTAGCCAACGGTACATTCGAGGATTATCGAATGAACGAACGATCCTTCCTGGGTTAGCGAACGGTACATTCGAGTGTTAGTTCGGCTCGAATGTTAGTTCGGCTCGAATGGTTATTATATGGTTATTATATGGTTATTATATGACTAGGTTATTATATGGTTATTATATGACTAGGTTGTTATATGACTAGGTTATTATATGACTAGGTTATTATATGACTAGGTTATTATATGACTAGGTTATTATATAACTAGGTTATTATATGGTTATTAAATGGTTATTATATGGTTATTATTATATGGTTATTATATGACTAGATTATTATATGACTAGGTTATTATATGGTTATTATATGACGAGGATTTTTCGTATTTTCGAGGATTTTTTCATTTTAATGTGTTTTAATGGGTCCGCTCGCGGATTTTCGAATTTTCAAACTTTTTCGAAAAATTTGCGGATCCTCGAGCGGACCGGATTTTGCAAAGTTCGGACATCTCTAGTTATTATATGGTTATTATATTACTAGGTTATTATATGGTTATTATTATACTAGGTTATTATACGGTTATTATATTACTAGGGTTAACGAACGGTACATTAGAAGGCTTGCGAAAACGAACCCTTCGTGTATTAGCGAAAGGTGCATCGCGAACGAACGAATGATCGTGAATGGTGCATTCGAGGATTATCGAACAAACAATCCTTTCTGTATTAGCGAACGGTACGTTCGATGATTATGGAACGAACGAAGATCCTTCCTGGCTTAGCGAATAGTACATTCGAGGGTTAGCGAAAACGAATGGTACATTCTAGGGTTAGCGAACAGCTCGTAAATTCAATAATTATCAAAATTTCAATAATTATCGAAAATACAGCCACAAGTCCGAAAAATGAACTAGTTCGAGCACAAAGTAGTTTGAAGAGTTCGTCCGAACTCGGAAAGTTTGGCTCGAACTCTACTAGGATAAAGAGGACAACCATACATTTCATGCTGTCAATTCACCTTTATTGCGCCATCTTTTCTCAAGCATGGAGAACCACGATAAAGGATAATGGACAGTATTAACTGTGTGGTTGGACTCTTCCTCCTATAAAGTAACAGCTTTCTTAGAAAGCTAGTGGGTATTAAAAGAATAAAAAAGCATGCTGATAAGCAAAACAGAAAGCCAAATAGGGGGTTTATACTACAGGTATATAAAATAATAAGACTCATTGACTATACCAACATTTATATTAGGAGGATACCTAGGAATCCCTTTAAACACAATCAAAAAAATCTACATTTTCTTTGTAAACATTCTAATGAAATCTACATTAACGCTTAATCTTCTGTGGTGGAATTCAGTGGAATTGATCAGCAAACTTTTTTTTTTTTTAATTCTGCTAAAATGTTATATTGGTGTAATAGCTATTAAAGGGCATGTCCACCCCCAAAACTATAATCCCCCCCACTACTGGCCCCATTGTGTAGTGTAGTTTAATCCTTACCTTACATCCCAGCTCCATCTGGTTGTTCTGCTATCCCCCCCTAAAGTCCCAAAAAACGCCCACCAGGAGTACTGCAGAGTCCATATAGGACTCTGCCTCCTGTCTCCCCTCCAGGAGAAGTTTGGCATGCCCACTGCAGCCCTTCTCCCCCTCCCTTCCCCTCCCTCTCCCTCCCGATTAGGATTCCCTCCCCCTAGCGTTAAATACTTTTGATATAATATTCCCCCTGTCCCCCCAGCCCCAACCACTATATTTTTATTATCAGAAAGTGCCCCAAACATTACTTACCTTCCCTCTTTCCTCCGCCACATTGAACTCCCGGCAGCCGCGTCCGTGATTGGCTGCCGCTCAGCCAATCACAGACGCGACTGCTGGTCCCGCCCCTCTGCTTGCATTTTCTCGCAAGCAGAGGGCCTGGCAGTGCGGCGGAGGAAAGAGGGAAGGTAAATAATGTTTGGGGCATTTTCTGATAATAAAAATATAGTGGTTGGGGCTGGGAGGACAGGGGGAATATTATACCAAAATATTTTTAGAAGGGTGGACATGCCCTTTAACATAGTTTTTAGAAAATAGCTGAAAATAGACATTGAGGTTAACTGGGGTACATTGCTTTGTAACTCTGCCTTTGTAGTGCATTTCATGGTTAACAAAAGAATAACCACAGATACTGTATCTTGTCTTGCACATTTTTATATTAAGATTAAGCAATGTTCAGAAAGAATCCTCTGTTCACTCTTGAAATACTGACCTTATGACCATAAAGTCCTAATTAAAGAACAACTAAAGTTCTTTATTAATTTAGTTGCCCTTCTCTGAACCCTTTAAATTTCAAAGATGTCCTTTTTGTACACAGGATTCCAAAATTGCACTGCATATTCCAAATGAGGCCTTACCAATGCTTTGTAAAGAGGGAAATTAACATTTTCCTCCCTTGAATCCATACCTCTCTTTATACAAGACAATACCATGCTGGCTCTGGCTGTTGCCGCCTGACACTGCTTGCTACCTTTAAGTTTGTTATCCACCAAAACTCCAAGATCCCTTTCCAACAGGGATTCGCTTAACACAGAGACATTTATAGTATAAGTAGCACAAGGATTTTTAAGTCCAAAACTATTGTTACGTTAACGTAATGTAGTTAACATACAAGACTTGCTAAAGGTCCTTGTGTGCACAGATTATTTTTGAAACACAGGAGCATGATTTATGCATCACCTAATGTGCCCAGGGGTCTTATAATGGTTCACTCTAAACAGTGTGCTGTGCAAGTGTGCACATCTTACAAAACCTCCCCACATAGAAAAAGTTCACTTTGATGTGTTTACTTTCATCTCTGTACAGAAAACATTAAATCAATTTAGGATTAGACAGAACACTGAGGCTCACATTTCCAGTACAAGGGAAACTTTAGGCTGTGTAAAAAACATCAATATTTTGACCTAACCAACTTTATGGACAATATAGGTCAATTTTATGGCAAAATCAGTCAATCACAGTCAACTAATGGGCTGCAAGATTTATCGGGCCAAAATAATGACATAGACGCTTTAATTCGCATTCATTCAGCTGAATGTCTGCCAATGTATACAAACCACTAGAGTTTGCATTGTGTCTTGCCTTTATGTTTTTTTGGTTTGCACGACTGATCAAAAAGAAAACATAAAGCATACTTTTGATACATTTTGCAACCAGTTCTATTCCCTTACCTTAAATTAGTGCCAGTTGATAGGCAAGTGTAACAATTCACACATAAAATCAGCATGGATTTCTCAATCTATTAATATTACATGTGTCCTTACATCTACCTACATGCACTATAAAAATATAAACCACTGCTTCCTGACAAAACACCTGACTCAGACACTTATTCTATGTTAGTGACAGAAACCAGTAGGCAAACCGTATGGTAAACATATTATTTATTTAATACCAGATTTTCTGATCTTGTGTCAGGGCTGATAACACTGCCCATTCGTTGCATGCTGTGCTTGGTTTTTGCCAATTTTTTAAATTAGAAAACTAACAATATCTAAATGAAACCTAAAATGCTTAAAATAAATACTCGACTAATATTTTTAAATGGCGACTTCTGGTGTGAAGCTGATAGAGGTTTCAGTATGACAGGATCTATGAAAGTCTGCAGCTTACTAGCCACATCAAAGACATTTGCATTCTGTAGTTCTTGTTTTTTTCTGGTTATTATTATTGTTATTATTTTCTTATACACCAAGTATTCTAACATACTGTCTAAATCTGCAGTTGCTCACCAATGCACTCTCTCTGAGAAGGTATCTGTATGCCGTCTCTTAAAACTGTTTGTACTGATGGATGCGAAGGATGCCATTTCTTTATTCAGTTATAACCAGTCTGATACTGTTATGGAAAACATTAGAAGATTTTGTATTATTTTAAATGTCATTGAAGTGGGATGTGCTATTTTTCCATTAACCCTACATATACCAAAGCATTGTTTAAACACCTACACATACAAACAAGCTAGTGTAATGGTTCCATAACCATGTTTGATTGTGATAATGAAACATTTTTCCTATTGGCATCTTAGGTATCTCCTCCTATAAACAGTAATAGTCCAAAGATATATATATATATATATATATATATATATATACTAAAAAATAAGAGTGCTGTGACAAGTTTCGAGGGTTATACCTTACTGCTCTGATTGGAGAAGAGGGTATAGCCCTTGAAAGCTTTTCAACTAAATAAACTGTTAGTCCTTAGAAAAAGTATCACAGTACTCTTTTTCCTTTAAGTGATATACTCTCCCATATTAATTGATTTACATACGCAAGATAAAAATTGGTCTAAATTTATTTATATTACAATACCCAGACAGACTCTACCTGGCAAAAGCTGAGTAGATTGTTCTGTACTATGGTGAGGGAGTGACTACGAAGCCCACCACTCCCTAATGCTATTTAGTGATCCGGCAGGGCAGATGTGTGTAGATGTGTAGCATCTACATATAACATTGCCAGCCTAACAGGTAATTTTTCAGCTGCCCGATGTTCTAACGTGTACAGGCCTTGTTTTGGCTAAATCTGTTTCTAGAAAAAGTGTGAATTTTTGTCAGTGCAGGCTCATTGTGAAAAGGTTCTATTGGACTGACTGGAGTCTCCGCTGAACCTACTCAAAAGTTCTACTGATGTTTATGGGATGTACAACAATTATACATGTCATAAACCCCCCCAGTCCCGAGATGCCCAACCACCTATCCATTACCGGAAAACACACTCCAAGCAACCGACAGGCAGACGGAAGAGTTCAGACCCGGTGGGTTTGGTGAACAAACGGTATATTACACAATTAATATTACTAAATATCAAGATACTCGCTGCCACCACATTCCGATTAAACAGCGGAATGACCTGTTACCTATATCTATGGGGATATCCGCTCCCCTACTTCTTACAACCTGTAAGAAAATTGGTTATTCACCCCTAATATTCTATACACAGTTATACAGTATATCTATATACCTACACAATACTTCTCTATAGTAGCGTACTTCGAAGACACAGGTTTGTTTTGGGATATACTCAGAATAGGACAATAGCCTATAAATGATTTTATATCATTTATTAAAAGTTGTTAAAAATAGTGCATAAAAATATAAAGAAAAATAAAATAAATCACTGAACATAAAGCGGTAACACAAGTGAGGGTAGAAATGGGTAAAAGAAGGAATACTTAAGGATAAATGGCATCTGAATAGTCCATTAGAAGAGTCCAGAACTTAATCCGGTTTATGGGAAAATAATAGTCCAAATGATAAGTCCTGCTGTAAGCCAATTTGGTCCGTCCGGTTGGCTAGATGTTATTGTAGATGTTATGACGGACTCCTTGGGATGAGACCCAATTCCACTCTTATTCTTTCCCAGAAAATGGGAGTGGTCTGGTCTCTAGAGGGGCGGACATGGTTCTGCCCCTGAAGGTTGGTTCCTATTTTTGGAGGGAATTTTAAATATCCAATTCCCCTCCAGTCCATAATCTGTGAACCAAACCTGTCACATTCAAAATAATATAATGATGGTCCATAACTAATTTTTCCTAACAGAATAAGACTTAATATGACAGATCTAATCGATTGTAGGCCTAAGAATGATAACATCCCAAGTTTGGCTCGGGCTATGATATTGTGTCAGGTATCTATAAATACAGAATTAATTACTGGATAAACTGGGGGTATTTATGAAAACCTGAAATAATTCTACATCCTGAATTATTAAGGAATATGAATTACCTTTCATCTGCCATTTGGTTTCTGCTGTGCTCTGTACTAGGAGATTCCCTGCCGTTTTGGTGTCTACCAGTCAATGACATTGTTTGTATAATGGGGAATTCACACCTTGCCCCTTTTGAAGTCAGACCCCTTGCTAGGTCAGCTAATAATACCAAATGGCACTGGTTTTGGGAAAGAAAGCTCAGAGCTTACAACTGAACATGAATTAACTCTGCGATTACCAGAACAGGGGACAATGTGGGATCTACCATACTGCTTTGTCATGCCAATATAGTGAAATAATTGAAAATTGGGGGTGCAATTTCAGATATTGTCTATGGCGTTTTACATTGCATACCTGTTCGTCACAATTCATCTTTAGTAGAAGGTAACAATTCCAGGGGAAGAGAATTATGGAATGCAGGGTGAGTATTACAAAAGATAGGAGAGGTATGCAAGATGGGGGTTTCAACTAGCTTGTTATATATCTATGGTATTCAGTTAGACTTTAGTATAGTTTGTTTCACTAGTCAACTGATTGGCTTTCTTGATTCAATAACTTGTACAAGAAGCATAGATTTACAATTTAAAACTAATAGTTTTAAAAGAAAAGTATGCTGTGATTGGCATAGTAGAAACATGGCTAAATAATTCACGTGACTAGGCAGTAAATTTGGAAGGATACTGCTTGTTTAGACATACTGTAATAGAGTAAATAAGAAAGGAGGGGGGGTGTATGTATGTTAAACAAGAATTGAAGCCAAATGTAAAAGATAAAATAGCTGGGGATATAAAAAATAAGGCTGAAACAATGTGGGTGGAGTTGTGCACGGAAGGCAAGAAGGTGAGTAAATTAATTGTAGGTGTCTGTTACAGGCCACCAAATGCTAGTGAGGAGGTGGAAATTTACTTCCATATGCAGTTGGAGAAGGCTGCCCTGACATAGAATTGAAGTATTGAGACTTCCAGCACCTCAAAAGGTATCTAAATTTGCTATATGAGCACATTCTCTCACAGGTTGGGGAAGTTGCTACAAGAAAGGATGTTAAAAAAAATAATATTACATTTCTAAATGTATACCTTTAGGGAACAAGTGTAAAAAAAAAAAGGTCTGTTCCTGCCGGGCTTATGGCACAGGTAAAAAAGGAAATGGAAAAAATAAAATAGCTTTTAGATTTTTTTTTATAGCAGAAGGGAACAGGCCTACATGAACTATAAAATCTGTAATAAGGAGTGCAAGAAAGCAATTAAACTAGCTAGCATAGATAATGAAATACAGATAGCTGAACAAAGTAAAACCAACCCTAAAATGTTTTTTTTTTGTAAAAGATGAGGATAACAAAAAGGCTATTGTGCAAAACAATTTTTTTCCACCTCTGTATACACTAAGAGGATCCTTGTCCATGTAGCAGGGAGTGTAATAATATGAAGGGTATAAATGAGGAATATTCACTTTGGATGACAGAGGGTATGGTATGGAAACAATTAGACAAAGTTAATATCAATAAAGTCCCAGGACCTGATGAAATACATCCTCGGATCTTAAGAGAGCTTAGTCCAGTTTTATCTAGACCACTGTTAGTTATATTTTCAGGTTCAATTTTGTCTAGCGACGTGCCTCTGGATTAGAAAAGCCAATATTCAAAAAAAGTAGTCAATCACAGCCTGGTAACTATAGACCTGTAAGTCTAACATCAGTGATAGAAAAGACACTGGAAACTTTGTTACAGGATTATTTTCTGAACAGTTTTCAGAAAAGTAGTAATCAGCATGGATTAAAAAGATCTTAGCTGACTGACTTTCTTGGTTTTTATGAAGAGGTGAATTTAGATAAGAATTTAGATTCTGGTATAGCAGTGGATGAAGTATACTTTAATTTTGCTAAAGCTTTTCATACTGTGCCACCCAGGTGACTTACATAAAAAAGGAGATCTGTTTGCCTAGGAAAAAAAATTGTACATTGATAGAGAATTGGTTTTTGGATCACGTACAAAAGTAGTAGTCAATGGGGCTACATCTATGGGGCTAAAGTTCTAAGTGTAATGCCTCAGGGTTATGTACTGGGGGCAATTTTATTTAATCTATCTATAAATTACTTGACAAAACTATGTAGAGCTTTGGAAACTTCAAATGATGTGCAATTGCTACAGACCTAAATAGATTATCAAAATAGACGGCAGAATGACAGATGAGATTCAATGTTGATAAATGTAAGGTGATGCATTGGGGGTTTAACAATCCTTGTGCCACCTAAACCATAAATTGCTCTGTGCTATGTAAATCTCTGTTGGAAATAGAGATTTAGAAGGTTCTAGTAGATAACAGACTTAGATGTAGCAAACAGTGGCAGACAGCAACGGAGCCAGCAGCTGCAAGATATTGTATTGTAAAAAGAGGAGAATAGATTCACGGGAGAAAAATATTTGTTTGTTTTTCATATCACTAGACTAAAAATGGGTCTGTTTCTGGACAAAAATGCATATAGCATGAATGGACCAGTACGACCCATTTCAAAAAATGTACTGCTGCCACATTTTTATCCAGAAACGGGATCAAGTGTACACAAACTCCTGCGTCTGTCAATGAACTCACTCGCTTCCCACTTCAAATGGAGAAATCAGCTTTGACAGTCACTTATGCTCCTGTCTGTATTGGTGCATATACAGACAAGAGAGATCGGCATCCGATACTGAAAGAGGTCCTTGCTCTCATCCATCTGTCAATGTTGATTGTGGAGTTTGCAGTGGAAAGAGAGAGGTAAGAATTTATTTGCCACCTTACTCCTCCTAAAACATAGATAATGGTACAGTTGCCCTTTAACAATACTACCTGAAATGGGACATAGGATAGATTTGACCTTACTGATAAGAAGGGATATAACATAATTTTGTATTTTAAACCTTTAACAATAATTTAGTAACTAAATGTACTTTTTGTTTATTAATACATATTTGTGCCATGAGAAATAAAGCACATTAGAATTAAATACTTGCAAGCTTACCTATATCAATATTAGCCCAGTATAAATTGAGGTGTACCTTTGCCTTTAAGGAGTTTGACGAGTGCAGAGCAGGGGCTGGCAGAAGATCGACACTGACACATATCACTTGCTTGCCTGCCCTTTTCAAACTACACTGCAGAGTTTGTTAGGCCAAGAGCACACAGAGAAGGTGCCGTGTATGATGTGACGACACGCACATCATGTTTGAATGCTGCAGGCATTCATTGGCTAAATCCCAGACTTTTAAAAATGAGGCTTTTAAAAAGATTATTCTGGGGGCTGGGGAAGTACAGTTGTGTTCAAAATTATTCAACCCCCACTAAAATTGAGTGTTTTGACATTGATTTTGATCATTTCAGTCATCTTGTTTACAATTAAATCAAAGAGACACTTGTAAGTCAGACAAATATAACATGACATTTATAATGAAATAACCACAAATGTATTTTCTGTGCTCACATCATTATCAGTTTTATTCAACCCCCAAGTGACATTCATCCTTAGTACTTAGTACAACATCCTTTTCCAGTTATAACAGCTTGTAAACGTGAAGCCTAGCTTGACACAAGTGTCTTGCAGCGATCTACGGGTATCTTAGCCCATTCTTCATGGGCAAAAGCCTTCAGTTCAGTCAAATTCTTAGGCTTGCGCGCTGCAACTGCTTTCTTTAAGTCCCACCAGAGGTTCTCAATCGAATTTAAGTCTGGTGACTGCGATGGCCACTCCAAAATGTTCCAGCCTTTAATCTGCAACCATGCTCTAGTGGATTGGAGGTATGCTTGGGATCATTGTCCTGTTGAAAGGTCCAATGTCTCGCAAGCCTCAGGTTTGTGACGAACTGCATCACATTTTATTTCAATATCTCCTGGTACTGAAGAGAATTCATGGTACCTTGCACACGCTGAAGCTTCCCTGACCCCCCGCCATGCTTCACAGTGTTCTTTTCTTCATAGGCCTTGTTCTTACTCATTCAAACATAGCGTTGATCCATGGGCCCAAACAGTTCTAATTTTGTTTCATCAGTCCACAGAACACTTTTGTGGTTTGTTCACATGACTTTTGGCATACTGCAGTCGACTCTTCTTATTCTTTGGAGACAGCTAGGGGATGCTCCTGGGAGTTCTGGCATGGAGGCCTTCATTACACAGTGTGCGCCTTATTGTCTGAGCTGAAACTTCAGTACCCGCATCTGACAAATCTTTTTTCAGTTCCTCAGCAGTCACACAGGGACTTTTCTCCACTTTGCGCTTCAGGTAGCGCACAGCAGTCGAAGTCAGCATCTTCTTTCTGCCACGACCAGGTAGCGTTTCAACAGTGCCCTTTGCCTTGAATTTGCGAACAATGCTTACTATGGGGTCTCTTGGTATGTTTAACATCTTTGCAATCTTCTTATAGCCATTGCCCTTCCTGTGAAGAGAAATCACCACTTCTCTTGTTTTCCTGGACCATTCTCTTGACTTCACCATGTTTCTAAACACACCAGTAAATGTCTAGAAGGAGCTAAGTATCACAGTCATTTTAAATCTGCCTAATTTGTGCTTATTATGCTTGATTGCTGCTCGATGACATCCACAATTGTTTTCAATACCTGATCGAAAACACTTGAATGAACCTCTGTTCTTAAGAGTAGTAGTCTTTAAGGGGTTGAATAATTGTGTCAATGAAGAAATCACAAAAAAAACATTTAATACTGTATTACAAAAACAATTAATGTTATTTTAGTTGCATTTGGTTCTTTAAAAAGTCCTTGTAAGATTTCATTCTGAACACAATTACAAACTGAATTCCCTTAAACCCTTTACAGCATTGGGGGTTGAATAATTTTGAACACAACTGTAACTGACTTTTTGTGTGATCAGTAAATAATGGGGTTTGTTTATTACCAATCAATACCTAACTTAATACCTATTTAAAAGTCAGTGGACAACATTGTCCAAATAGAGTCTACAACAAGCTGTGTCTCTACACTCTTTTTGCTGTGGCTCTTGGTTGATTTATAATGTTCCCCTTTAAATATTAGTTAGAAAAGGCAATGTCTAATAGCAATCAGGAAAATGTATTGAATATGTTTCTTTTGTTTAAAAACACACAAAAAAATACATTACATGAAAAGTTCAATTTTTCTAGTATTATAACTGTTGTTAGAAACCTGCTTGAATTTCTAGCATTCACAGTGTACAGTGCCCTCTGCTGAGACTTAAAATAATTGAAAAGGTATTTCAAAATATTATGCTAACATTCTTACACAAGACCATATACTCAATACATGAAATAAAACGGATTTGTGTAAAAATCTGAATATATTAGATCAGCAGTACCTTTAGGTGCATCTGCTATATTAGAATAATATTAGTATATTTAATTTATTAACTGTCCTGTGTACTAGGCCTCCTAAAGTGGTTTGACCTACTTGATGGAAACATACAAGACCCTCCTACACGACAGGAAACTGATAGCTACACATGCTATGCCTACTGCGTACTGCAAGCCAGCCATAATGAAACATTTACTGCAAGGGTCAATATTCCATTGTTCAGATAACACAGAAATACGTAAAAAATAATCCCAGGTACAGAAAGTCCCCAGCAATCAATAAACACCACTGAGCCACAGTCCTGGATGTGTTGCACATTTAGTAGGTTGGCACTTATTTGTCTCCCACTCCCTTTCCATATGTAGGGGCTTTTATAAAAAAAAAATTCAAAATATTGATAACAGTATTTGTGCTGCCCAAGTAGATATTATTACTTCTTCATGCCTTTACATTGCACATTATCGCAAACGAGGTGTTCCGCTAAGAACACCTAGTGTGAACGTAGCCTTACTGTAAACAGTTGACCCTGGCTTGGGTTTGCAGCGAACTTTGCAAGTGGACGATTTACCCAAAATGGAGGTGGCAATGAGAGGGACAGCACTAGCACCCCACACCACTGTGTGTATCAATCAGGATCTCCTAACTTTTAACACTTTCTCCCACAGATACAGCCTCCCAGACAACTGCTGAAGATAAGGCAGGGAGTGTGGTCGCATTTTAGTTTTATTGGGGGGCCCAGTTATTTTTAGTTATGCCCCTGTAATAATTATCATGGCAAATATTGAACTCTGCAGAATAATCTGCATGTAAATCCCTACTAGAGATGGCCGGTTCGTGGATTCAAACCTGGATCTCACGTATTTTCCGGAGTCAATGGGGTTCTTGGTTTCGAGCTGCAGGAGACCCCAACAAAGGCCGCAAGGGCACTTCTAAGTGCCGGGAGGGGGGTCCCGGTACGAGGTACAGGACCCCTTAAGCCCCAAAAGGCACTTGTCAGGGCCACAAGGGCCCTTCCAAGGGTTACACTGGCATTTATAAGTGCCGGGTAGGGGGTCCTGGTTTTGAGCTGCATCCCACAGCCCTTGTGGCACTGACCCCCCCTTAAGCCCCAAAAGGCCCTTCTATGGGCCATAATGATCCTTCTAAGGACCCCGGGAGGGATCCCAGGTTGAGCTGCAATGCCCGGCTGTGGGATTTTAGGCCGTTCGAGGATTCTCGATTCGGCCGTTGGTGTGCTTTTTGAAGCATTTTTGCTGTTCTTCCCGCAGGGATGTGTTCCCCGGATCATTTCCCTGGTCCCAGAGCCATTTACAGTAAGTTACCACTGCTATTTAAAACATTTCCAAAATGTTTTTCCCATTGACTTTAATGGGGAATTTTTGTATTCTCGGATTTTTTGAAAATTCGTGATTTCCAAGTATCAAAAATACTTCCAAATATTGTCCAAATCTTCCACAAACTGTTACCTTCTAATTCCCCACTATATTATCGAGAATGCGGTTCCTCAGCAGACCTATCCTACTGTTGGTGGACCTGTACAGACATATAGACCTTCTGGACAGAAGTCCAATCCTGCACCTCAGACCTCAGTTTGCTACATTAAATTGTTACCCTGCACTTTTTAACCTATTGACAACGACCTATTTACAGGGCAGTTATATATACCCTGGCAGCCTATATAAAACTCCCAAACCTACAATGGATACAGTTATAACTATACTCTGGTGAAAATATAGGAATAATGTAAGTAAATGTAAATGTAAGGTATGCTCTGCCTTATGATCCCTTTTTACACTGTTTAGGAATATTGGTTACAAGCAAAATCATATTGCATTTATGTAACAAGGTTCTATTGATGCTAATGATAAAGAGAAATAAATATGAGTCAATTAATAACATATATACAGTACTTTGATGAGTGAACGTCATACTTCTGGTGTGGTTCTCCTCCCCTCTTTCGTCTTTCCCCAACCCTTCTTAAAATTAAACCAAAATGAATACCAATGTTCTAGGAAACAGAATGCAACTGCATAAATTTATAGACATAAGCCTTTATTGGTGGAAACACATGTTTATTGCGAGACAACACCTCTATTGTACAAAGAATCTATAATTATTATATAAAGTTCCAATAAAAAATGAATGAACAAAGAAAGCGCTTTTAAATTAAGAGCTATGACCTGATTTGCCTCAATATAATTAACAAATGAATTATTAAAATAAATACAGTTTTCATTCTAGGTGTGTGAACATGTTTAATCACTCAGACTCATTTATGGAAGGCATCAATTCAGAGAGAGTGTGTATGCAGTGGCATAACTACCGCCCCCGCCACCCCCGCGGGGGGGCCCAGACGATAGTAGGACCTGTCACAATCCCACAAACTCTGCGCGTATGAAGGGAACATACACACGATCAGCTGTTTAAAATAAACAGCTGATCGCGCATATGTTTCCATCATACGCACAATCAGCTGTTTAAAAATGGCTGATCGGGGAGCTGGTCATGGACCCAGGCTCCAATCTCATGGGGGGCCCGGGCCCCTGCACTTACAACCCTGTGTGTGGTGTTCAGAGGGGAGGCAGAAATAGAGTAAGTCTGCTACCACTGGGCACTTACATTTACCACTCTGTTTGGGCACTTACATTTACCAGTCTCTGTTCAGGGTCATTGACATTACCAATCTCTGTTTGACACATATATTATCACCCTTCATGTGGAATATTTATATGTCAGTTCTTCAGTCACTGTTAAGTCAGCCCTCCATTTCATCAGCCACTGTTAAGTCAGCTTTCCAGTTCACCAGTCAGTGTCAGTTAGCTCACCATACCCACAAGCAGCTTGTGAAGGTTCTCATTCATCCAGGTCGTGGTAAATCTGTTGTATTTAGTTAGATCAACTGGACTTAAAGTTTAGTTGTTGAAGACTTTCCACTAGTCATCCGACTGGCTTTCTCAATTCAGAATGACTTGTACCAGAATCTATAGGCAATAAAAGTACCCATAAAAAACCCCAATTAGCATAAGACAGCCAGGTGTTAGGGACCTTCTGAATGCAAGGTGTGGATGCATTGAGGTGCCAAGGGTAAGGTGTCAAAACAGCATTGTACATGACAGACAAGTCATTCTGAATTGAGAAAGCCAGTCGGATGACTAGCGAAACGTCTTCAAGAACTAAACTTTAAGTCCAGTTGATCTAACTGAATACAACAGATATAACAACAAGCTACGGCCATTTTTTTAGCTGCAGCACGCTTTGTGTGGCTCATGAAGATATAGGAGTTGGCTTTAAAAAGTTTGACTCAGGTGCCAAAAGGTCTAGAAATGCACCTGACCAAAAAAATAAAATGGGTGTAAGAAGCCCCTGTGAACCTTGCCCTAAAAGACCCCTCCATGAATTGTTGAATTGTGGATGTTGCATTTCAAAACTTACTATTGGATTTAGAGGATAATTGTATTGCCTCAATGCATCTGTTTTTTAATTGATTTAAAAAGAGTAAAGGTACGCAGCCCTCCCAATACTTTCTTTCCTGATTTTGAGCCTCTCTCTGCCTTCAATCAGCCGTGCTGTGAAGCGGGCATAACAATTCTGTCTGCCTCTGTCACTCAAAGCTAGCATGCGAGAAAACATTTCTTCACCTACCCTTAATCAGCTTTAACAGACATTCCCACCAGCCAATGACAAGTGTTAACCACGGCCCTCGGGCCTGAGGCAGCTAGGAGGCGGGGGTTTAGCACTCATTATCGAAAATAGCCTCAAACGTTCGATTTTCGAAAATACGATATCGGAAACTCTCAAAGTGGTCTCCGATTTTTGAAAATTATCAAAAATAGCTCCGTACATTTACGAAAATTATCGAAAATAGCTCCGTACATTTGAAAATGTACCAAAATTTGTAACGAAGTACCAAAATCCAGACAATCAATCCAGATTCCAACGGATCTTTCGGATTTTGGAACCGAGGGGTTCTGTGTTGGATCCGGGTTTATGTCGAACCCGCATCCCATCTCTAGTGTATGGTAAGATGATTTTATATGGGATGAACATGCACTTTAAGTGTTTAATTGACCCCTTCTTCCCATTTGGGTACACCCATTGTCAGTAATTATGTGTACATTATACGATTACATTATCAGAATACTTTATTTGTATTCCTGTCTGTGTATACTCTGCCTAAGTATAGTAGATCTATGTTACAAATGAAAGATATTTGCTCAAAACAGTGGTTGTTTAAATCTTCTTCCACATTACCATAGTAGAGGACAGAGGGAAAAACACAAGGGAACACACAAGGGATAAAAGCTATTATTAGTACAACACAGGTACAGTAGCAATGAACAAAATTATTCTGGAATGTATTGAATGGTAAAATAATGTGGACTATATATAAAAATGAAAAAAAATCTCTTTAATTGATAAAAAGAAATGTAGTTAAAATGGGAAAATATGTAGAAGTATAGCAAAGAAAAAAAAAACTGGAGTTAACAGAGTGGATTGATAGGTATGCTAGGCACCAGCAGAGGGCAGTATTTATAAGCATTAAATAACAATTATGATCAATTATGTTTTCAGAATACAGTAATACTATCAGATCATAAGGTGCAATGTAAATGTAAAATAAAAAGGTGTATTTCACAAGGTGCATTACTCACTTTTTTATGCATGTAATTGGCACAGCTATTGTGTTATTCATTTAGTGTATTAATAGATAGTTATAAAAGTTCTTAGTTCCCAGACTGGACAGGATAAGCTGAAGGAACTCAAAAACATCTAAACTCCATCAATAGTGCTAACACTGATTAGACACTCTACACCGTACACAGGAGTAAAGAGGTCTGTCACCTTTATATCAATCTGATCATTTGGCGTATATCAAGTTCACAAAATTCTATACTATGACATGTCCAAGGGAAAAAAAACACTGATAATAAATGAGTTTAGACACCCTATTTCTTTACTTTTTGTTGCACCCAAGGTAAGGACCTAAAAGTCTAGGTCCAAACCCTTGGAAGGTAAGAATATAAGGGAAATCCTACCTCTAAACTGCAGCTCGCATCCTGCTACTTACCCGGAATTGGTAAGCTCCTGCATATGCTGCCTATGGGAGAAAGCTCTCCTTGCAAAGTGCATCTTCCCATTAATTATTGAAGGGATGGGGCCAAACTGGACAGGACTGTAACACGGTGGGGGAACTAGTAAAGGTAAGATACGCTCCAATGCAATATCACATCACTCCCAGACCCTTATTTTCTAAGCTTCTTGTATTTGTTACTGTTATCACCATAAAACCATAAGCCCTAGAGTCCATTCTTACATCTTGAAATGGCAAAAACAATAATAGGTTTACTCCGTAATTATTCACAAGGTGATCTACTTCTCCAAGGAAAATCACAAGTTTTTTTACATCTGTACAAGAATTGATTCATTTATAATATGTGGATCCACTCGATAAAGGTCGCTGTTCGCTAACCTAGTGTACTATCCACAGGCCAGAAAAAGATCTAGTAGTCTTGCTCTATCTAATATATACAAAGCAAAGAATACACAGTATGTATTAGCACATTATACACTTGGGTCTTTACCTTCACTTGCTGGAAATATAACTTATAATTAACATTTTTTAACTTTCTTCCAAAAGACAAATTATTGTTTGCGATATGAACCAAAGATCTTGAGGCTAAAGAACCCACACCTTTAATTCACAGTGTTTAGCAAGACCTTTAGCATTTAGATTCAGCATTTGCTCATATTCTATTTTTGCCCATGTTCATCTACTTCATTGAGAAATGTGTGAGACCAAAAGCAGCTCTATCACTTTATGCCAAAGCTTCTCATTCAACATCAGCCTTTTAATATATTGACTAAAAACAGAAATCCTGGGAGTGATGAGGATGCCTTAAGCCAAACTGGCATAGTAAGCAGGTGAAAGACAAATGTAATTGAGTGAAAGAATTGACAACATAAAACTATAGCACTCCCATGCCTCTAGTAACACTGTTGTAGACAGTCACCAGATACTTAATTAAAGTTACTTAACAAGAGAGAGAGAAAGAAAACTTCTTTGAAACCACGGTTTAACTCATATTGCTTAGATGTGCTTTTAGTATTAACATATAATTATATATTTAGCCCGCTTGTCCAAATGTCTTGTGAAGTAATATGGGTGCTAAAAATAAGAAAGAAAGGTGCACTGGCCTGTTTATTTTGATTATCATTTTCCCAGCCCATGGAAGTACATACAGTTAGCAGTTCCTGGCCAGTAGAGATGGCCAAACTTTCGAAAGTTCGTTCCATTTTCGAACTTCTAAAAAAGTTTGAAAGTCCGAAAACAGACCCATTAGTCAATGGGTGATAAAAAGGTTCGGAAAGTTCTAATGAACTTTCCGAAATTTGGCAGGGTAAACTTACCTTGCAGGCCTCTGGGACCTGGGAGATGGTCTGGGGAACACGTCCGTGCGTGGCGAACAGCATAAAAACCGTATGTAGCGTGCACGAGCGCTACTTCTGGTTTCCGCGTGGCGCTTTCGGTAATCCTCGAACGTTCAGTCGTACGTTCAAGGATTCTAGAACGTTCGTCAAAGCTCGAACGTCCTCTTCCGAAAATCCCCGAACGGCCGGAGATTCCCAAAATCAGCCATCCCGCAGCTCGAAACCGGGACCCACCTCCCCGGCACTTATAATTGTCTTTGTGGCCCTGACAAGGGCCCTTTGGGGCTTAAGGGGTCCCGCAGCTCGAAATGGGACCCCCTCCCCAGCACTTATAAGTGCCTTTGCAGCCCTGACAAGTGCCCTTTGGGGGTTAAGGGGTCCCGCAGCTTGAACCGGGACCCCCGGTGACTCTTAAAAGTGCCCCTGGGTACCAGCTCTGCAGAGGTCACCAACCCCGAGATGTACCCCTGCGGCTGCCAGGGGTACCTCCGGCGCCGGTGGCCTCAAATGGCAGAAGAAAGAAGCAGCAACACTGCCTCCTGCTGAGGCTGCTGTTGGCCGCAGTGAGCCTGCCTGGCATCGGCGACCTCAGTGGTGTTGGTGTCGCTAGCCTGAAGACATTGCGTCGGATCAAGACGCCGGTAACATCGGCTTTGTTGAGGCCACCGGTGCCAGAGGTACCCCTGGCGGCCGCAGGGGTACTTCTTGGGGTCGGTGGCTTCATCGGAGCTGGTTTCCCTGGATGGATGACAGAAGAGCTGCCCAAGGGCTCTTCTAAGAGCCACCGGGGGTCCCAGTTTGAGCTGCTGGACCCCCAACAAAGGCACTTATCAGTGCCGCAAGGGCCCTAACAAGGGACGGGGAGGGGGTCCCGGTTCAAGCAACGGGACCCCTTAAGCCCCAAAGGGCCCTTGTCAGGGCCACAAGGGCCCTTCCAAGGGCCGCAAAGGCACTTATAAGTGCCGGGGAGGGGGGTCCCGGTTCGAGCTGCGGGACCCCTTAAGCCCCAAAGGGCCCTTGTTTGGGCCACAATGGTCCTTGAAAGGACCCAGGAAGGGGTCCCGGTTTCGAGCTGCGGGACCCCTGAACGTCCAGCCATGGGATTGTCGGCCATTGGGCAATCTGCGAGCGGCCGTTTTCAGAAATCTCTGGCCGTTCTGGGATTTTTGGAAGCGGACGTTCGAGGCCTGCCGAATGTTTGAAAATCCTTGTACATTCTAGAATTCTCGAATGTTCGAGGATTTTTGAAAATAGTTCCGCGAGTCCAGAAAATAGAACTAGTTCAAACCCGAACTAGTTTGAATAGTTAGAGTTCATCCGAACACATAAAGTTCGGCTCAAACTTGGGTTCGAGTTCGAGTCCATCCCTACTGGCCAGATAAAAGAGTTTGGTTCCTTAGAATGAGGTCCTTAAAAATGATTTTCGAGAATTAGGGGCCAAGTTAAAAGCAAGGACCTCAAGGGAAGTGATTTCAGAAATACTACCGCAGCCACATGCTACGCTAAGGAGGCAATGGGAGCTCAGGAGTATAAATGTGTGGCTAAGAGGGTGGTGTAAGGAGATGGGGTTTGGGTTTTTAGAGAACTGGGCTGACTTTTCTGTTTGCTACAGGCTCTTTAGTAGAGACAGATTGCACCTCAATGATGATGGTGCAGCTGTTTTGGGGGAGAAGATGGCTAAGGGGTTGGAGGAGATTTTAAACTAGGAATGGGGGGGAAGGTACATTGAACTACACAGGGGTAGATAGAGAAGTTAGGGATCAGGGGGCTATTAACATAACGGAGGGGGGAGAAGGGCATAGCGGATAAGGAGGCATGTAAGACTAAGTATGGAAGTAAATCAATTGATAATCTAAAATATATGTTTACAAATGCAAGAAGTTTGGCTGGAAAAGCCGGGGAACTAGAACTAATAGCTTTAAAGGAAAGGTATGATGTAATTGGTATAGCCGAAACGTGGCTAAATGATTCACACGACTGGACAGTAAATATTGAAGGATACTCCTTATTTAGACATGACAGAGTTAATAAGAAAGGAGGAGGAGTATGTATGTATGTTAAACAGGAATTGAAGCCAAATCTAAAAGATGGAATAGATGGGGACATAAACGATATGGCAGAAACAATATGGGTAGAGTTGTGTACAGGAAGCAAGAAGGTGAGTAAATTAATTGTTGTTATAAGCCACCAAATGCAGGGGAGGAGGTGGAAATGAATCTCCATATGCAGTTGGCGAAGGCCGCTGGTATGGGGCATGTTTTGGTTATGGGGCATTTTAACTACCCTGACATAGATTGGAGTGGAGAAGGGAACTGCCAGCACCTCAAATGGTATAAAGTTCTTAAATTTCCTATATGAGCATTTTCTTTCACAGATGGTAGAAGTTACTACTAGACAGAATGCGTTGTTGGATCTGGTGATATCTAATAACCCTGAGCTCATTTTGGAGATGAAGGTAATGGGAAGCTTAGGGAACAGTGACCAGGGTATAGTATCATTTAATATAGGTTGCAAAAAACTAAAGTGCACTGGGTTAACAAAAACTTTTAACTTTAGGAAAGCTAATTTTGTGCTGTTAAAGGAATCACTCCTGCTCATAGACTGGGGGAACTGTTTCTAGGTAAAGAAACTGAGCAGATGTGGACCACTTTTAAAGGGATATTAAACTATTACATTTCAAAATTTGTACCTTTAGGGAACAAGTGTAAAAAAGTAGGTCCTCTCCTGCATGGCTTAATGCTCAGGTAAAAAGGGAAATGGAAAAAAAGAAAAAGGCTTTTAAAATTTTGAAATCAGAGGGAACAGAACAGTCTTACAGGGAGTACAAAAGCTGTAATAAAGAGTGCAAGAAAGCAATTAAATTAGCTAAAATAAAAAATGAAATACAGATTGCCGAACAAAGCAAGTCCAACCCCAAAATGTTTTTTAAGAATATAAATGGTAAAAAGATGAGGACTGAGAATGTGGGACCATTAAATAACGGGGAAAAAAGCCAATGTAATACCAATATTCAAAAAAGGTAGTCGTTCATAGCCTGGTAACTATAGACCTGTAAGCCTAACATCAGTGGTAGGGGAGGTGATGGAAACTTTGTTTTGGGATCATATCCTTGTCTCCAGAGTTCATCTTATTAGTAGTAGTCAGCATGGATTTATGAGAAATAGATCATGCCAGACACAACCACCCCAAACTGCAGCAACTCTGGCTCAAGGCTCATTACATCGAAGCTGAAAAACTGTGAGGGCGCCCCCTAGGGGCAGTGGAGAAATATAGGGTAAGAAGAAAGTTTGCTTTGCCTAGGTCCATTTGGGATAGGGAAGAGACCAGTTACTGCTTTAAGGAAAACAGCTGGAGTGTGCTGAGGCAATGGTATGCCCACAACCCCTACCCATCTCCCAGGGAAAAAAATGGAATTATCACCACATAGGTCAGCTACTGGGTCAAAAACAGGAGGCAGAGAGACAGAGCAGCCAAGGCCAAGGAAAGGTAGGAGTAAGTACCCAGTCAATTTATTACTCTATGGGGCATGGAAAATACAATGTCTGCCATCACCTGTGTAATGTGACAGGGTATAGTGTACCTTCACTTACTGTACCAGCGTCTAGTGCCAGGGATCTTACCCCCCAGGGGTGTGTGCTGGTGGTGCCAGGGGGGATGATCCCCTCTGGCACCACCAGCACATCCCCTGGCACCACCATCACATCCTGGTGTTGTGCTGGTGGTGCCAGTGGGTGTGCTGGTGGTGCAGGGGGGCCCCAAAAGTCTGACTTGTGCCTTGGGCCCCATTCGGTCTTAATCCAGCTCTATTAGGGAAAGTAAGCATATCTGGAGATAGAGACTGAATCCAGGGGTGAGAACTTAGCAGTTTAGGTCCTCATCTGCGGTACTTTTAAGGACTATAAATTGTCCTTTCACCTATATCTAAACTAACCTCATATGGTGGGCATAAATGTAGTGATATTATTGGATGATCAGATACCAACAATATACTGTAGCTACAAAATATTTTTAGCATGTCCAATAAAAAAAATGTCTGATTCTGTTGTGCCAATTTTGTTGCAGGAAACCACACACAATGCCATCTTTAGACTATAATATCGCTGTGTGTATGGCTAGCAGTGGAGTGGACCGGAGCAGAGCAGGAAAGTTTAGGCAAATCGTTCTGATGATCTAGAGTTGCAAATCTGTTTGTGTCCTGGGTACCATTCAGGCGTGAAAAGGGTTGAGTAACATTCTGCTTTATAAAATGCAGACATACTCTTCTAATCTGATTTACATCACATTTCATCTTTAGTGCAGCTTCCCAGTTTACAGACAGTTTTTGCTTTCCTAAAGGGCATCTAGTCTTACGTATTCCAAAAGTTCAACTTAGTAGCATGGTAACAGAGGAGTTAAATATAAATAAACTCATTTAAAATGTTTACTTTAATAACTGTTCCAAACCTACTTCAACCCACACATGTCAGTACATGACAGAAATCAGCCGATCAAGCTTGTGTTATATTTAACGCGACTGCATAATTTAGCTTTTTATAAACACAGACAGATTGTGGGTTTTTGTTGTAACCCAAAACTCACTGTCTGTTGAGCATACACCTGCAGATAATATCCTGTTTTTAGTTTGTTTTCCAGAAAAATCTACAAAAGGATTAACAAACAATATCGCCTGTGTGTAGCTCTTCCCAACCGATGGTAGTGTCGATGAACGACCCTAGTCTGCATTACAGTCGGAACAACAGAAAATTTGTACAGAATCAAATCAATTGTAAAAAAGGCAACCAACTAAAATCTATTTTTTGAGGGATGTAGGAGACATTACTCCTACCTCCCATTGTGAATTCAAACACAAGCAGCCAGTACCTCCCAACAGTTCTTTATATTGGTATATATGGTATGAAAGGAATTTTTTTCCTCTTCATAAATTTTTGTGGGGTATTTTTTGCCTTCCACTGAATCAACAGTTAGGAAGGAAATGAAGACACTGCCTCAAATACTATACTAACTATACTATACTATACTATACTATACTATACTATACTATACTATACTATAAGAAGTGCACATCATGTTACAGCAACATGATTAAGAGCTGCAGAGAGAGGCTAATTAGGGAAACCTGATTTCAATCTAGCTATGCAAACTGCATTCTTTAAAGGTCAGTGATCTGTTTGCAGTATGGACGGTGAAACATTATTGGTAGTTTGTGACTATGTCAATAGTTTATGTCTATGTTCATAAAATTATGACCACAGTCTTAAATATTGACATAATTGGTTAAAATCTGAACAGTCACCTATGAGCAAAATTTTGTGGTCATAAAATAGTAACAATATTTTGCACGGTGATACTGCACCTTTTTTGAAATATTCCCCTTACCTCACATTTGAGGTGTAATTTGCATTGTTTATTGGAATTATGCAAAGTTATAGTTCTGATATTTTAATCTCACCATTTTAACTGGCCTAAAGCCAGTAGTGCACCACCCATGAGACATCCCTGTCAAAATAAGTGAGGGGGGAACTGCCAGATGCATTTCACTTTGGGCACTGACCCTCTTCTGTTAAACCCACTGTGCAAATATAGTGCAAAGGAGCTCATAAATTATATAACCCATGTAGGTGCCTTTAAGCTGACACTCCCCCTTGCATAATCACTAACAACTTCAGAAAAACATGCTTTTGGTTGTCAGCTAATGAAATGCATGCCTCCCAACATTCTCCAACGGCAATGCAGAGTGTGTGCAGATACTATTTATGCCCCTCTAGCCTCTATGGACCACTCAGCCCCACCCACGGACCATTCCAGCCATACCTCAATCTACTAAATCCTGCCCCTACAGGACAAAGGCCAGTAGTCCAGCACAGACACTTCAATGCAAGTTTGTCATGAAATGTTACCAATTTTTATCCATTTCTCAATCACCAAAGTTGTGCACATGTCAGTGAATATGCATGCAGCACTTTTTAGAGCAGACAATCAGAATGCAATCCAGAATTATAACCCGAAGCACCAGCATACTATACCACATTGTGCATCCATCCACTGCTCTTGTGATATCCACTTTGTGATGGCTTTCAGAGCCGGATTAAGACCAAATGGGGCCCAAGGCACAAGTCAGATTTTTGGGGGCCCCTCTAATGTTCCATTAAACGATAAAAGTATATTTTGCTGGCACCACCAGCACATCCCCTCTGGCACCACCAGCACACCCCCTGGCACCACCAGCACATCCCCCCTGGCACAACATGCACATCCCCAACTGGCACCACCAGCACATCCGCAACTGGCACCACCAGCACATCCCCAACTGGCACCACCAGCCCACACACCCTGGCACCACCAGCACACCTGCTGGTCATGCCAGGGGGGATGTGCTCGTAGTGCCAGAAGGAATGATCCAGAACATCCCCTTCCTCCTCCCCAAGTCCCCCTGGGCCATAGCACCCATCTGATTGCACTCTGGACTGCAGGGGATGTGCTGGTGGGCAGGGGGGAATGTGCTGGGATGGCCAGAGGGGATAATTCCCTCTGGCACCCCCTGCACACCCCCCCTGGCACCACCAACACATCCCACTTTCCCCTCCCCAAGCCCCCCTGGGCCATGCATACCATCTCATCTGATTGATTGCACCCACCCACCCCGGCATAAAGCTTTTGATAATATTATATCCCATCTGATTGATTGCACTTGCACCACCTACCCCCCACCCCCACCCCCATCCATCCCTGCCAGGCATACAGCTTTGGATAATAATATTACATTGATGGTACCGGTGTGCAGCAGAGAGATCATGGCATGGGTGGTTGGAACTTGGATTGGAAACCTTATGCACGCACTCGCGCAGGCGCACAGCAGTGATGCGCTGCGCTAATGGCCCGAAGTCGAGGAACTGATTTGATTGGTTAATTCATTCTGCCAGAGTGAATCCTGATTGGATGTCAGGGCCGGGCTACAGATACAGAGGTTATTAATCATTCCTCATGCCCAAAATCTTTATTGATACTGGGGCCCCTGGATGGCTCCCGAATGGGGCCCCTGCCACCCGGGCCCCAGACACTTGCCTCGGGTGCCTTGTGGATAATTCGTCCCTGATGGCTTTTGAGACAGTTCCTACGGGGTTTTGCCATTTTAATCCTTACAGCTTCATCAGGTATCCCTGATGAAGTTGTAAGGATTATAACAGCGAAATGCATAGGAACTAAATCACAAGCCATCGCCAAGTGGATTGTACCATACCATAAGACCACCACGCTTTAAAAGGGGCCACTCCATAGCAAAGAGGTGCAATCCCAACAACCACCAATGGACTGTTTCTGCAAGGTTTTTTAAGTGTGTTTTATTGTTTTTAATTGCATTAATAATTTTGGTTAGCAACCTTATTCCTGTGTGCAAAATTTTTGGGGAGCTATACAGACCATACAAGAATCAGAATAAAGCCTGTATTACCCCCAGTGGTGGGTAGGTATAAGTGAGTGTTTTTAAATTTGAAAGTGAAGACATCTTGGATATAAAGTAATACCTTTTATTGGCTAAATGATTGAAAATGCAAGCTTTACAAGCACTAGGCTTCTTCCTCAGGCATGATACAATACTGAATCTTGTAAAGCACTCTATTTTATACATACTAGAACAAGGACTTTCTGACATTACACAGATGTTATCTTTTGCACCCATGCCTGATTGGCAATGGCTGTCGTAAATAAAACAGTAAATACACATTCAATGATCACAGGCAGTAATAAAATAATTAGCAAGGGTTAAACAAACAATCAGATACACTTCACCTCTAGTGTCCATGGAGGGTCTGGTATAAATGAGATATTTATGGGTTTGGGTGGTTTAGAGGAAGTCTGATTAACTCTACATGACATTAAGATTAGGGATGGCCGGTTCGCGGATCCGAACCCGGATCCGCCGCGGATTTATCCCGTTCGCGAACGGCGGATTTTTCCGGATTTTCCGCCTTCCGAACTTCCGATTCGCGGATTTTTCGTATTTTCGAAAATTTTCGAAATTACGAGTTTTCACGTATTTTCGAAAATTTCCGGAAAATACGGGAAAACATGTATTTTCGAAAATACAAGGGTTTCTCTTAATTCCTTACATACGTATTTTCGAAAATATTCGAAATTACGAGGATTACTTGTATTTTCGAAAATACATATTTTTAAAAATACATGAAAACTCGTAATTTCGAAAATTCCCGAAAATACGTGAAAATCTCGTTATTTCAAGGGTATTTTTAATTTTAATGGGTCCGCTCGCGGATTTTTGAATTTTTTCGAAAATTCGCGGATCCTCGAGCGGACCGGATTTTGCGAAGTTCGGACATCTCTAATTAAGATTAGAAACATAGTGACACAAAGTTTAGAACTTTGTTGAGTCCAGAGTCCCAAATTTTTGTATAAGTTTAAATTCCCAACCTTTCCTTTTGGGATCAGAAATTTCCCATGAGCACTGTGACTTTTAGGTCTTTCAGGCTGTGTCCTTGGCTGCAGAAATGGGCACCCACAGGGACATCTCGTTTATTGTTGTTAATTGTGAATCTGTGAGAGTTCATCCTTTGCCTCAGGGTCTGACCAGTCTCTCCTACATAAAGTCCTGAGGGGCACCTAGAACATAAAATCAGGTATACCACATTGGATGATTTGCAGGAGAAGGTTCTCTTTATTTCAAACCTATGTTGGGTTCCTGGTATTGGTATCCTGTCTCCAGTGTGGATGTACTTGCAGGTTTCACACTTTTTCTGCAAACAGGGAGATGTTCCATTTTGTGTGGGAAAAGTAATCCAATAAAGTAAAGGTGATCCTCTGCACTCGTCCACCCGTGGGTGCCCACTCCTCCAGATAGTCCAACCCTTAATGGACATATATCAATTGAAAACAGCAAAAAAGCGAGGGTCGCACTCCAAAGTAAATTAACTTGAATTTATTTTAAACCACACATATATCACAACGTTTCGGGGGGAAACATGCCCCCTTCCTCAGGTGATGATTCAACAGTAGTGCAACACATCTATATAGGTCAGCCAATCAGGCCAAAGTTTTATAAGGTTGCAAACATACTCACTAATTGAACAATTTTATTACTATTGATTTAGTACAACAGTTTTATGTATTTATTGCACTAAAAATGCATTTTTGCACTAACGAATTGCACGATGTCACTTTTTTGCCTAGCCTATCAGAGGGACGATTTGCCCAGGAGGGCCGCCCTAAGATTGGCTGAACCTATATAGATGTGTTGCACTACTGTTGAATCATCACCTGAGGAAGGGGGCATGTTCCCCCCGAAACGTTGTGATATGTGTGGTTTAAAATAAATTCAAGTTAATTTACTTTGGAGTGCGACCCTCGCTTTTTTGCTGTTTTCCATTTTGTGTGGGGCCTGTTAGGGAACTTTTTACAAGCATTTGTTTTAAGTTGGGTGGTTGTCGGTAAGCTAAGAGAGGGGGGTCTGGGAATATTTCTAGTAATCTGTTGTACTTTTGTAAAATGGGTTGGAGTTTCTTGGCGATTTTTCGTAGTATTTCCATTTGGGGGTGGTATGTAACAACCAGTGGGATACGGTCCTCCTTTTGGATATGTTTGTATTGTAGCAGGTTGTTTCTGGGGATGCTGGTTGTTTTTTTTGATCTGTGTTTCTGTAATGGACTGACTGTATCCCTGTTTTGTAAAATCTTTTTTGAGCTGTTCCAGGTGCAGATTTCTGTCTGTAGAATCAGAGCAAATCCTCTTATATCTTATACCCTGGCTGTAGATAATGGAGTTCTTTATGTGTTTAGGGTGAAAACTGTCATTACTGAGGTATGTGGGTCGGTCTATAGGTTTGCGATAGATGGATGTTTGTATTGTGTTTCCTTTAATCTGTATTATAGTGTCAAGAAACTTATTTTGGTAGGTGAATGGTTCATTTTGAGTTTAATTGGGTGGAAATCATTGTATTTTTGGTGGAAGTGCAGTAGGTCATCTTCGCTTGCAGTCCAGATGATCAGGATGCCGTCTATATAGCAGAAGTAGGCCATGGGTCTGATGGGGCATGTTGAAAGAAAGTTTTCTTCTAAATTTACCATAAACAAATTTGCTTATTGGCAATTGGTAGTGCAGGTATGTCCAGTTTTTGAAGATATCCCAGACAGTGTCATTTTCAACTGATTTTTTACAGAGATCTTGATGTTAACCTATATATTTTTTACTTTGAATCCTTCCCTACTCATTCCCTAAGCGCATGAAGATTTTTTTCACAATTCCGTGGAAAACTTGCACCGCAGCCACCCCAGCTCAATGAAACATCCAGAGAGCTGGAGTATTAATTCCTCTTTTTTGTTTATCTGTTTCCCAGAAGCCATTGTTGGAGGGAGGCGTTTCACTGCATTCTGTGTTTAATTTTTATTTGCACTTCGGTAAAGCATACAGTATGGCAGTTGGCCCACACATACAGAAAATAAGGTTCTCGTCTTGATTCCACTGTACCTGTGTTTCACTCATATTGTATTCTGAAATTTGTTACATTTGGTCCTTTAGAATAAAAACTATAAAACTAAAAAATAATTAACCCCCTGCCTGCTGGGAGATGGAGACAGTTAATTTATTGGGGCTGCCTAGTCATGGTTTCCCTTATGTCTAAGGAGGGAGGGCAGCAAGTGATTGTGGGAGATTTGAAACACTGCTGAAGGCATCAAACTGTCAGGAAATGCTGTGTTAACAGATAACAGGGAGAACCCTGTATATAGACCATATTTTAGATATAACAATATATAGACCATATTACAGATATAACAATATAAAGACACATATTATAGCTATAACAATATATAGACACATATTATAGATATAACAATATATAGACCATATTATAAATATAATAATAATATATAGACCATAGTATAAATATAACAATATTTAGACACACACACAGCAATATATAGACTCTGGATCAACAGTTAGGCAGTAAGTGTGGGTATTGCAGAGTAAGTTTTACTGAATAGACATATGTCTTTTTTCAATCTCAAATACTATGTTACTATGTAACTGTTACACAGGCATAATGGGTAGGGTATAAAGATTGGAATAGATGGACGTATATCTTTATACAACCTCCAATACTATGTTACTATGTAACTGTTACACAGACATAATGGGTAGGGTATAAAGATTGGAATAGATGGACGTATATCTTTATACAACCTCCAATACTATGTTACTATGTAACTGTTACACAGACATTATGGGTAGGGTATAAAGATTGGAATAGATGGACGTATGTCTTTATTCAACCTCCAATACTATGTTACTATGTAACTGTTACACAGACATTATAGGTAGGGTATAAAGGTTGGACTAGATGTACGTATGTCTTTATACAACCTCCAATACTATGTTACTATGTAACTGTTATACAGGCATTATGGGTACGGTATAAAGGTTGGACTAGATGGACTTATATCTTTATACAATCTCCAATACTATGTTACTATGAAACTGTTAGACAGACATTATGGGTAGTGTATAAAGGTTGGACTAGATTGACGTATGTCTTTATATAACCTTCAATTCTATGTTACTATGTAACTGTTAGACAGACATTATGGGTAGTGTATAAAGGTTGGACTAGATTGACGTATGTCTTTATATAACCTTCAATTCTATGTTACTATGTAACTGTTAGACAGACATTATGGGTAGGGTATAAAGGTTGGACTAGATGTACGTATGTCTTTATCAACCTCCAATTATGTTACTATGTAACTGTTAGACAGACATTATGGGTAGGGTATAAAGGTTGGACTAGATGTACGTATGTCTTTATTCAACCTCCAATACTATGTTACTATGTAACTGTTATACAGACATTATAGGTAGGGTATAAAGGTTGGACAGATGTACGTATGTCTTTATTCAACCTCCAATACAATGTTACTATGTAACTGTTATACAGACATTAGGTAGGGTATAAAGGTTGGACTAGATGGACGTATGTCTTTATTCACCTCCAATACAATGTTACTATGTAACTGTTATACAGACATTATGGGTAGGGTATAAAGGTTGGACTAGATGGACGTATGTCTTTATTCAACCTCCAATACAATGTTACTATGTAACTGTTATACAGACATTATAGGTAGGGTATAAAGGTTGGACTAGATGTACGTATGTCTTTATTCAACCTCCAATACTATGTTACTATGTAACTGTTATACAGACATTATAGGTAGGGTATAAAGGTTGGACTAGATGTACGTATGTCTTTATTCAACCTCCAATACAATGTTACTATGTAACTGTTATACAGACATTATGGGTAGGGTATAAAGATTGGACTAGATGGACCTATGTCTTTATTCAACCTCCAATACTATGTTACTATGTTATCCCTTCTACTAGTTTATTCTGACTACTTCAACATATTTTGGTACTACATAGCGTCCTGTCTCAGCTATACTTGTTTGGATAGTTCCAGTAATTGCGCATTAGCAGAAAAGCTGTGTGGGTGAGCACGCAATAAGTGAGCTGCCAGCAAAACATGCAAGTTGAATATGTATTATAATATATCTAAAACAAACAACCAATGGAAATGCGAGTCTCATTGTGTGTTACCTTTCATCTGCCATGATAAATAAAACTCCTGCATCTGACTTGTGCTTATTTAAACACGTCCCTGAATTTGAGCCCTGGGGGGGATTAGATGAAATAGATTGAAGAATCTGCAGATATCAGCAAGCCAAATTAGCAATTTATTTTTAACTGTACAGAAAGTTAATGCACCTAAACTACAAGTGGAAACACTGTAAATGTCCCCTGTCAATAGCTTTGGTGCATTAGTGTTCAGTGTTTACATATTCCAATTTGTGTGAGAGATAAATATAGGCTGCTAATTATTCTGGATCACAATTGACTAAGGCAGAAAGTCATTGACTAAGGCAGATGTCTGTAAAAATTCATATTCCTAAAAGTGTAGGAAAGCTTAGTCATGGTAATAACCAGATTGCTTCAGAGCCGGATTAAGACCAAATGGGGCCCAAAGCACAAGTCAGATTTTTGGGGCCCCCTCTAACGTTCCATTAAACGATAAAAGTATATTTTGCTGGCACCACCAGCACAACCCCTCTGGCACCACCAGCACACCACTGGCACCACCAGCACATCCCTGGCACCACCAGCACATCCCCCTGACACCACAAGCACATCCCCAACTGGCACCACCAGCACATCCCCCTGACACCACAAGCACATCCCCAACTGCCACCACCAGCACATCCCCAACTGGCACCACCAGCACACCTGCTGGTCGTGCCAGGGGGAATGTGCTGGTAGTGCCAGAGGTAATGATCCAGCACATCCCCCTTCCTCCTCCCCAAGTCCCCCTGGGCCATAGCACCCATCTGATTGCACTCTGGACTGTAGGGGATGTGCTGGTGGGCAGGGGGGAATGTGCTGGGAGGGCCAGAGGGGATAATTCTCTCTGGCACCCCCAGCACACACCCCCTGGCATCACCAGCACATCCCACTTTCCCCTCCCCAAGCCCTCCTGGGCCATGCATAACATCCCATCTGATTGACTGCACCCACCCACCCCGGCATAAAGCTTTTGATAATATTATATCCCATCTGATTGATTGCACTTGCACCACCCACCCCCCACCCCCATCCATCCCTGCCGGGCATACAGCTTTGGATAATAATATTACATTGATGGTACCGGTGTGCAGCAGAGAGATCATGGCATGGGTGGTTGGAACTTGTATTGGAAACTTTACGCGCACACTCGCGCAGGCGCACAGCAGTGATGCGCTGTGCCAATGGCCCGAAGTCGAGTAACTGATTTGATTGGTTAATTCATTCTGCCAGAGTGAATCCTGATTGGATGTCAGGGCCGGGCTACAGATACAGAGGTTATAAATCATTCCTCATGCCCAACATTGCCCAAAATACTGGGGCCCTTGGATGGCTCCCGACGGGCCCCCTGGCATCCGGGCCCCAGGTACTTGCCTCGGGTGCCTTGTGGATAATTTGGCCCTGGATTGCTTTGAGACAGTTTAGTTCTGTAAGACACTCTATGACATCCCGTGCTAGGAGATCTCCTGTTCAGAAACTGTATTAAAGCAAGATGTATGTGATAATATAAGGAACTAGGCAAGTGTGAGATTAGTCACATATGAATGTGCTAATTTTTATTAATAAGCAAAGAAAGACAAAAATAGCACAGAACAACTAGTGGAACCCAAATGAAAGGATATTCTGGATATTTGTTATCCCTTAATAAAGTCGTTTTTATTTTAAAAAAAGCCTTTAAAGACTACACAGCATGCAGGCAACATTTCTGCTCTTGTAATACATATGGCCAGCTAAAAAAAAACTGCCCATTACCACTGTCTCTCTCCCTTCCTGTATTAGTCATTTATATAGGAATCCCTGTTTAATGTATAAATAATTAATTTCTGTTCCTTTTGAAAAGAGAAAGAAGGACCGAACATTGTCTGTCAATATACAGGGCTTCCTATATAAATGACTAATACAGGGAGGGGGAGACAGTGGGAGACAGGAAGTCACTCAGTGACATCACTGAGTAGTTGTAATATAGATTCTCGCCACTGCACCTCCCCATTGAAAATGTCTAGCCTGTATTATAATAAAATAATGTGCATGAAACTAAAAGCTACCATATTTATGTAAAGTAGATTAATTAGGATTAGAAGATGGTGCATAATTCCACCTGCCTAATTACACTTTTAGAGGGATGGAGGGATTAAAATTGCTCTTTAGCAGTAATAGACTCTCTTTATATTTGAAAAGCGGTCCCTTGGATATGAACTTTGGCACAGGCCCCCCCCTGTCCAGTGGTTGAAATGCTTTACAACAAAATACAATATCAGCCACGAAGGGCCGAAAAGAATTTAAACCTACATGTCCTCATGTAATATCATGGGTTTAACTCATTATCATATATACTTGAGTATAAGTTGACCCGAGTATGAGTATAAACCAAGGTACCTATTTTTACCTGAAAAAAATAGGAAAACATGATTGCCTCGACTATAAGTTGAGGGTATAAATTTTGACCACTACAGCCTTCTAATTCTGTATTGTTCTAGTTGCCCTTTAAATGGACAGCAGAATTCCTATACAGTGGTCCCATACAGTAATAGACAAATTCAGTATGGTTATTACTGTATGGGACTACTGTATGGGAATTCTGCTGTCCATTTAAAGTGCAACTAAAGCCTTTAAACCGTACAGAATCAGAAGGTAATCTTTTTAACAATAGATACCAACCTCCTGATTCTGTATTGTTTTAAGGCATTAGTTGCCCTTTAAATGGACAGTAATCCCATACAGTAACCCCTAATTCCTTGGCACTGCAGATGTTTAGAAACTACAACTTCCAGCATGCTTTAGTTGCTGGGAGTTGTAGTTTTCAAACTTTTGCAGTTCCAAGGAATTGGATGTTGGGATAACTATCCCCCTCTCCCCTCCCCCCGAGAGTTCCACCAGTTAAGTGTTACGGTACCTTGGTTGTCTTCAATCCAGGTAAGATACCGCTACTTAAACAAACTTCAGCAAGCGGCCGCTCAGTGTAAAAAATCCGGCGGCTGCCTGCTCCGCATCTGCCCACCTTACGTCACTTCTTGGTGCCAGGAAGTGAGACAGGTGCCGAGTAGTGATGTCAGCCAGCAGATGCAGAGTGAGTGGCAGATGGATTTAACAATAAGGTGAGTGACTCGAGTATAAGCCAAGGTTTGGTTTTCAGACTATTTTTAATCCTGAAAAGCTCGGCTTATACTCGAGTATATAAGGTATTTCCGGGACCTGTGCCAGTCTCCATTAAAGACGTCCAATGCAATATAGAAAAAGTTCATTTTTGCGCTACATAATAGCACAAAAAGGAACATCTTTAAAAAAAAGATGCATACACTCTATGCCCCTTACCTTCTGGGTTCCAGCAATGCAGTAACTCATGCTAAGTGAGGGTAAGTATTGCATCTCCCTCCAAGTCTTCTTTAAATTATAGGTTCTATAACAATTCATTTGAACAACAAACTCCAAATGTAAGATTTCTCTAGCAAAGTTATGGACAACAAAAACTGGAGAATTTACTACAAAGCCTCAGCTGAAAGGGGGATCACTCCATTGTTGCTCCATTAAAATATAACAATAATAATAAAAGCTTTAAAGCTTTATATACCCCCAGTTTAGAAAGTTCCCAGCTTGGTTTTCTCTTAGAATGGTAGATGTTCTATTTTCAGAGTTCCAGAGAATAGCTCCTTCTTTCATGGAGACATCTGTTAGGAACAATTTTTTACTAATGGATTTGCGACAGGTGTTTTACAGAAAAAAACCAAATCTTTAAAAAACAGCCTGTCCTTAACAGATGCATATGGTAGAAACAAAGGTCTTCTTTGATAAATCTGTGACAAAATATGGTATGGGCGGGGGGGGGGGGGTCAGAAGAGCTTACCCCGCTGCTGTTATCTTACAGTTATGAACATTGCTGAGACAAGATCTCTTTACTATACTTATTGAAACATTGCATTGTGATCTGGGAAATTACGGTATTTGGGGGGCAATATTATATTTTCCCCAGCCTTACTTACATCACCACTATCCTGGGATGCAGTACATCCATTTTTGAGATTGTGCGTCTTACCTGGCCACTGCCACTACAAAATGACTGTAAAGCCCCCTGCAAACCCGATAATACATCAGGTAATACAATACTAATTTGTCCAAATAGCATCCAATATAGCATGGCCCCCTTGGACTTCTTAGTAATTTCATAAAACTCTAACTAGTTTTTCTTTCACACAGGAGTCTCCCACCCATGAAGCAACATGGAAAAATTGCTCATGGTGGTGCTCCTGAAGAAAAGCAGACAGGCGGCCAGTGTACCGTTTGTCTGAGAATTTTTAAGTGTTCCCCATTCTGTCAGGGGGTTCTTCATTCATGCACACATGTGTGCACACACCACAAGCGATCTTGCGAGCTGGGCTTGGACATGAACAGCAGTGTTTATCACAGCCTGTAATCACATCTTCTATTTCCTGTATTCAGTGGGTCAGGGGGAGAAAGAAATAAAGTAAGTTTGGGGCACTTATATTGACCACTCTGTGTGTGCACTTAAACCCTAACAGAGACTGAAAAGTGTAAGTCAACACTGGCAGGTTAATTGTAGGGCTTACTTAAAGGGTATGTCCAGCAAAAATGTAAGTTGGTTTCTATCTGATTTACTGAAGAACAGGAGGTAAATGCACTATCTCTTACCTCTCGTTCTTCTGTAAATCTTACAGGAGAGGAGGAGACACTTACCCGCGGACCCGCTCCAGCGCTGAAATCCCCGACGCCTCTGACGCATCTTCAGTCCTTTGCACAGTGCAGGCATGCGCTCATAGTGCAAAGGAGGGTGGGCGCGTCGCAGACTGTCAGTGAAGTCGGCACTGGAGCAGGTCCACGGGTAAGTGTCTCCTCTCTCCTGTAAGATTTACTGAAGAACGGGAGGTAAGAAACAAACTTATATTTTTACTAGACATACTGTAACTTTAAGACTGGCTGCTAAACTTGTAAGCCAGTGTAAGTGAGCCAACCACTTTAACAACAAGGGTAAGTCAGCATTCAAGAGTAATAGCCATTTTTAATACCAAATGCTAATTTTGGTGTATTCTCCTGTGTGTTTGTGTTTTGCTATTGATTGCTTTAAAGGGTATGTCCACCGCCAAAACTACATTTTGTATATGGCCAAATTGCCACCTAAAAGGACTAAACTTTTCAAATCTGCTTTGGGTCTGGTACTGGTTTACACCTTGCGAGGTTGAGGTTTTGGTGGGGCAATGGAACACATTAGTGGGTATGGTAAAATACATAGAAAGTGCCAACACCACTAAGGAAATGAAATAAAAGTTCTTATCGTTAGAAATGGTGCTAATTTTGCCCCAACCAATCAGATGTTAGTTATCCAAGGATACATAACATCTGATTGGTTGGGGTAAAATTAGCACAATTTTTAACAATAAGAATTTTTATTACATTTCCCTGCACATCTTTAAAGAGAAGCTGCATGGACAGTTCTATATAGCTACTATGGACCAGTTATGCATGTTTAATTACATTACATACAATTGTCTGCTGCAGCAGATTTTAAAGGGTATGTCTACCCTTAAAATTTAATATATGATTCCCCCTGTCCCCCCAGCCCCAACCGCTCTATTTATATTCTTAGAAAGTGCCCCAAACTTTACTTACCTCCCCTCTTTCCTCCGCTGCGCTGCCGGCCCTCTGCTTGTGAGAAAATGTAAGCAGAGGGGCGGGACCGGCAGTCGCGTCTGTGATTTGCTGAGCGACAGCCAATCACGGACGCGGCTGCCGGAAGTTCATTGCGGCGGGGGAAAGAGGGAAGGTTAGTAAAGTGTGGAGCACTTTCTAAGAATAAAAATGGAGCGGTTGGGGCTGGGGGGACAGGGGGAATCATATATCTAAAAGATTTTACACTAGGGGGAGGGAATCCGGAGAGGGAGGGAGAGGGAGGGGGAGGGAGGGGGAGAAGGGCTGCAGTACGCATGCCAAACTTCTCCCAGGCCAGGTAGGGGCAGAGTCCTATATGGACTCTGCTATCCTCCTGGTGGGCAGTTTTTGGGACTTTGGGGGGGGACTACAGGAGAACCTTATGGAGTTGGGATGTGAGGTAAGGATTAAACTACACTACATGGTTGGGCCAGTATGGGGGGGATTATAATTTTGGGGGTGGACATGCCCTTTAACATGTGCAATTTAAGGATGGGCAGATTTGGTGTGCAAGTAGGATTAGTGTCTTTCTTTGTAATTAAAGAATGTCAGTTCTAATGTGTTATGTTTCGGTTGAAAAAAAGCACAGAGGAGCCTGAATCCATGTCCACTAAATAAATACAAATTGTTATGAAGTTTAACAGACATGTCTGATTACTGAATGCATTTATACACTTTAAAGTTTGACATTTTTCCCTTAATAAAAATCTAGCTGCTTTTGAAACATTAGATTGATCTACCATGTCGAACATTTAGAAATTACTGCTATAATCTGGAATTTGCATTAGAATATAATGATAAGATTAAAAGAATATTTCAAAAATAACACAAAAAAGTTGTATGTAGTTTACCAAGATAATGGGATATGGAGCTTGGCTGGTGATAATATTTACATTCATAACAACTGGAGTCTTTGCGGATTATTGTGTTGAGCATCTGTACATTGAACCTTGCTGTGTGTGCAGTGTATTTAAAGGGACACTAAACTGAAAAAATGACTTGCCTTTATCCTTTACTATATTTTTAATGCTGCCAGGAACTTGATCCCTTTTTGCTGTCAGTGCTCCCTGTCACTAGATCTCCACATGTCCTCTTCAGCTCACTCCTAGTTAGTATGCATATCTCATCTCTCTGTATCCACCCCCTCCCAAAACTGAGGCACAGCTACAGTGTGGAGCATGTGCAGTGGAGGTGATCTGTGCCCCACTACAGCCAATAGCATTCACCCAGTGATGTTGTGTTATAGTAAAAGTAAAACTGCTTTGCTATGGGAAGGTAAGCAGCACTGGGAACTGTAATCACCGCTTGAATCAAGTAAGATTTTCTTTTAGCTGTAGGAGTTTGAAGGTGTGTGTGTGAGGGGGGGGGGGGTATTTGTAGTTGATTTCTTTAGCTACACTGCTACATTGGGACTTAACTAACAAAGACAGCAGCTAACTGCAGCAGCTAACTGCAGGATTGGGTTTATCTGCACAGAAAGAGTACAGAGCAAAAGATAATGCTTATTCCTTTTTCTGATCTTAATGCTGAATCAATTAGCCATTTTATTGCAGAATGGGAGGTAAAGACACTATCAGGGAGATTCAATAAAAGTTTCTATCATTTAAAATGGTGCCAATTTTGCCCCAACCAATCAGATATTATTTAACATTTGAAAGCTAACATCTGATTGGTTGGGGCAAAATTAGCACCATTTTTAACGATAAGAACTTTTATTGAATAACCCTGTATATGTCTCACCCGCTGTTCATCAATAAAACCAGCAGGAGCCAGCAATGAAATGAATAAATTTACTCTGCCTTGCGCTCCTCTTTTTACTCTTTTAAACAGCTGATCATGCATATGTTTCCTTTATACGCGCCATCAGCTTTTTACAAACAGATTTTGGCGGGCCCTCTTACCGCCAAGGCAGAAAAAATTGGAGATATATATATTTTTTTTATATATTTTTATATATATAAATTGGATTTGACAAGATCCAAGCACTCCTGGGTATCAAATGTGCTGCATGTTGCAATTTTTTTTAAGGCCAAGCCCCTTTATCGTCGCCAATTAAGTCACACTCATTAGGTACATTGTGATGGATAGATAGAAAAATAAGAGAGAGGCAAACAGGTAGAGAGAACAAGAAAGAGATATACAGCGTCAGATACACAGACATATAGAGAGAGATAGGAGAGATAGACAGACAAACAGAGAAAAAGACAGTCAGACAAACAGAGATTAAATATAATGGTTGGTACATCCTATATAATAAAAGCCTAACTGCTGTGTCCGTGCTGCGGTAAGATTGTCTCTACAGTTCCTATTGACTCACCACTAGAGGGAGTAACACACACAGAGGAAGAACACAGCAATTTTACAGACCGCAGGTAAGGTTGCTTGGGACAGAGGGGGGGGACCCCTGTATTTAGGACAGAGGGGGTGACCCTGTATTTGGGCCAGAGGGGGGGGCTGGATTTAGAACAGAGGGGATGATACTGGATTTGGGACGGGGGGGCTGGATTTGGGACAGATGAGGGACCCTGGATTTGGGACAGAGGGGGGACCCTAGATTTGGGACAGAGGGGGGTTCTGGATTTAGGACAGAGGAGGGACCCTGGATTTGGGACAGAGGGGGGACTCTGGATTTGGGACAGAGGAGGGACCCTGGATTTGGGATATAGGGGAGACTGTGGATTTGGGACAGAGGGGGGACTTGGCCTTGGGACACTGAGGGGGACTCTGGCCTTGGGACACCAAAAGGGGATTCTGGCCTTGGGATACCAAAAGGGGACTCTGGCCTTGGGACATGGAGGAGGGGGCTATGGCCTTGGGACATGGATGGGGGGGCTATGGCCTTGGCACACTAAGGGGGAACTCTTGGCTTCTAGCATCTGTTATTGTTATCAATGCTGTCATGTAAGGGGAATCTAATGTTTAAATATATTTTATTTTAAAAATGTTACATATAATTTAAATAATATATATTTAAACATTAGCAGGGAAATGTAATTAAAGTTCTTATAGTTGAAAATGGTGCTAATTTTTCCCTAAACAATCATATCTTAACTTTAAAATTGTATATAACATCCAATTGGTTGGGGCAAAATTAGCACCATTTTTAATGATAAGAAATTCTATTACATGTCCCCGTGGGTTTCCATTTATGTCTGTACTGTTCTGGCAATAGTACAAAAGTACTGTCTACCCCCTCCCTGCTTATTTTATTGCTACTTTTATTTAGCTCTAGGTACTAGGCAGAACCATAAATTCTGTGCTTAAAATATGATTTTCAAAATAGATGTGTGAAAAATTGCATAGCAAGTGATCTATAGAACCCAGATCTGTTTACTCATCAAATGCTCAGTCTGGATTTGTGACCAGCCTTAAAATTAACTCAGCATTAATATGTTTCTAAGGTAGTTTTTAATTTTCCTAATTATGGTGTGAATTATTCTTCTCTAGATATAAATAAAGAATATATACAACATACCATACTGGGTCTTCCAGAAATAGGAGCACTAGACACCAAGCCACAGATAATGACTTTTAAACAAAGACTGAGACAGATCAGTTTCACAACCTACACTTCTTACCCGTATCAAATTTCTTTCCCCTGTCCATAGCTCAAGAATTCACAGCCAGATCAAAAGGGATCTCAGCAAGCGACAAATAAAGGGCATGTCCACCCCCCAAACTAAAATTTTACTAACTACTGGGCTTACAGTACGAAAAAAAAAATCTTACCATACATCCGTGCTCCTTGTGGTTCTCCTGTTTTGCCTCTTCAAAGTTCAGGAAACTGCTGGGTAGGAGCTGTCAGTGCCTCACCCGGTGCCTCTTTCCTTGCTAACCTCAGCAAGGTCTGAGGCATGCTCAGTAGAGCCCTTTCCCCCCTTTCCCTCCCTCCCTCCTGATCCCTCCGTGGCTTGCAGTGTTTTTACACTTATGAATTTTACACTTATGAATAGAGCGGTTGGGGGTGGGAGGGTATCCCCTGCATGGTGGCAAAAGTTTTTTAAAAGGGTGGACATGCCCTTTAAGGAATATGTGCAAGCAACACTAGTTATAAATCAAACTCACAATGAGGTTATTAGGGAAAGATATAAGAGATAATGCGCCCCTTACAGTGTAATATAAGGATATTATGCAACCTAGGAGTTCCCTGACCATATAGAAGCCCAAGGCCATAGGCCTCTTAGAAGGTAGAACGTTTTCTTAATGGCTACCATATTGATGTGAAAAATATCCAGAAGTACCAAATTCCCTTATCAAGTTATACAGTAGCACAGAAACAAAATACATAATTGAAAACAGACTTTTTTGTATTAGTCGGAACCACATTGAGAGCTTTCTATGACCAAGAAAATGCCATTTGCAGAATCACAAATATTGATGCATTCGAAAAAAAGAAAAGAAATGGGTACCATGGGGCACTGCCATAGGGCATTCCAGTGGGTACTGAACCAGTCAGTACAAAGTGTTTTCTACTGGTCATTTTTTTTTTTATAGAAGCCCTTAAAAGAGAACTAGACTTTGTTTTTTTTAAAAAGTCTGGTGCATCCTGTAGCTTTTTTTTTTTAAGAGCTTATTTTATATGTTTATCTAAGGCAGCTTATAAATAAAGCAACTCATGCTATTGTAAAAATGGAAAAGGAAGTTGAAAGTCTATCTTACCTGAACAATGTGTATAAAAAGGGAAGATTCCCTTTATTTGTTGTTGGTACATTAGAAACTGTGATATATTGTACAGAATCCACCCTGACTAGAGATGGGTGACGTTTTACTGCACAGTTGGTTTCATAATTTCCCAGCACTTTTTTTTTAATACATTTATAATGCGATTCAGTTCACATACCTCCCAGCTAGTCCACCAGCCAGCCATTCTAAAGCTGTGTAGACACAAAGCAATATTTCAATAATTATTTTGGGCCAATCGACCAATAGCTCAGTGTTTGGTCAATCGGGCCAAAAACATTGCATGGGTTTTCGTCCGCAACTGACCATTTGTTCAAATAGGACGAATGGACAATTGGACGCGTCCTAAAACCCTCTTCCTCAGCACCATCAGGAGCCCCCAGAAACGTTGTGCTTGTTGTGTTGATGATTTAATAAGAGTTTGTTCACATTTACAAGGTGTGTGATCCTTCAAAATTCATCAATTAATATTGGATATTATTAACCCTTTAGGGATAAGGGTTGGAAGAGTCTGCACCCGTTGCTTGTGGATGTGCTAAGGACTGTGTTTCTTAGAGGTGTGACATAGTCCATGACACTTTATCCAAGTTGATAATGTAATTTTCTTAACAACATAACAATGAATTTAACTCAATTCATCTCAAATCACTGAAGTCACCACACTAACCACCACACCATGACTAATATCTTGAGACATAGACTTTCCATACTGTACATTTTTGTAGAGAGTAAAGTAAGCCTTTAACCAGCTTTAACATTATTACTATTATTACTGTTATAGATTTATATAGCACCAACATCCTCTGAGGTGCTTTACAGTTGCATAAATATACACAAGGAAAACATACAAGGGTAGTGCAAGTAGTACAATGTGCAAAGTGCTGGTCCAGCAGCATTTAGTGTGGTAAGTTACAGCATTACTGTGGTACAATAGGAAGGAGGGCCCTACCCAAGAGCTTACAGTCTAGAGGAGATGGGGATGAAACATAAGGTGAAACAGATCAGTAGCTGTAACTAAGTTGTTAGTGGAGTATAACTAGTGGGTCTGTGATGGGTCAGTAAGAAAGGTAGAAATGTCCAGGTCCAGATTGTAACCTTGCCTAAAGAGGTGAGTTTTGAGGTTGCGTTTGAAGATACGAAGTGATGGCGGGTGAATGCGAGTTCCAGAGCAGACTGGCAGCACCAGAAAAGTCCTGAATAACGTGATCCATTTTTGGGGCTAATCTATTATGTATATACTTTTTATTTAGTTAAAGCAACAACTATTATAGAGTTACTTGGATACTTGGAAGAAGCAACCAGTAAATCATTTTAAAAACTGAAATTTTTGCAGTTTATTACCAATAGACTTAAATTGCATTCTGTCTGGATCTTCACAGGGAATGCAGTCTAATTAAAGAAGTCTTGAAAGGTGCTTCCCAAGGCCAGTTTCCATTTTGGAGTACCATGCATTTCAGAGATCTGCTCTACAGCTGTCATTCTGAGCCCTGGAAAAGAGTTCGTTCATATAGGGCAGTTCACATTTCTAGAATAGCACAAGTACTGCCAACAGCTGGTGACTTCTTCATAGTCAATAGAAATGTCAGAATCCATTTATTTCTGGCTTCTCTCCTGACCTGGATAAGAGCTGAGGATAGCACCTACAGTAGTTCTGTCATATGAACCTGCACTTACTAAACCTCAAAAGGATATATTTTAGTGTATGACTGAGCTCTGACTATGAGAGGATATAGCCAATATTGTGGAAAGTTTTCCTAGAGTTTTCCTACTTGCAAGTAGAAAATGGGATAAGTATCCCACATAGCTCTAACAGCTGTCAAACACTAGGGGATGTTGTATCCATCTTTCAAAATGTTCTATATATGTTATAACCCAAACATAGCACTATCACATGAGCACTGCAGAACCACTGCTGCTCCCAAGCAGTGTCAGTCTGGCCTACCAGGATACAGCGGAAACAGCCAATGGGTCCATTAACCTATAAAAGCATTGTTAAACGTTAGATACAGTGGCAAGAAACAAGGTGATAAACCTAAATCTGAGTTCACATAGCAAAGATCTTTAAAATATGACAGAGAGAGTCATTAAGATTCGGTCTGTCATTTTTTAAAGATTAGACCTGAGCGTTCTCCCAATATAAAATTTGGGACTTCCAATATGCTTGTGAAGGTTCATGGTTAAAGATGTAACGTGGGATCGAATAGAACCCAGTTTCGAACAGAATCTGAGGGTTTCGAAGTCCCGACTGTCAGAATCCATTCATTCTGAATTTATTCTGAATTGAGAAAGCCAGTCGGATGACTAGCAATACGTCTTCAAGAACTAAAATTTTGTCCAGTTAATCTACAGTAACTGAATACAACAGATATTTTGGGACTGCCATATTTCCTTTAGAACAGGGTGCTGACTGTTTATAGTGCATCTAATAGTTTATAGTGCATTCTAACAGCAGCATTAAAATAGTTTTGCATCAGGTACCCAGCGCAGTTTCCAAAAACTACCAGAAACTGCACAGGCCCTGGAAAACAATTAGAAAACCAATACTAACCCGATATAACATTGGGTAACGTGGGTTTTACATGGATTTGGGCTGATTTTACATCTCCCCCCTAAGGCCAAGACTCAGACTACACTAAGCAAGCTTATTGTGCCCACTTCGATAATGCAGCACAACAGGCCCCAGCAAACCTAGTGTGGCCAGTTCAATTGGCCAACACTAGCGTGGCTTTTTAACACGCGATCAGGTTGTGCATTAAAACGCGTAAGTGTGGCATTGCCCTCAGTGTTGTAAGAATAAGAAGCAATTGTGCCAATTAACTTAAAGTAAACATTTAGGGGGCGATGCACCAAAGGGCGCATCACTCCTGTTTTGGAGTTTTAGTCACGCTAACCGATGTTATATCGGTTAGCGTGACTTAAACTCCTTCCTTGCGGCGGCTGCGCGGCTAATGCGTAAGTTAACAGCGCAGCCGCCGCAAGCGATGTTATATGGCGAAATCGGCATTTTATTGCGGCACTTTCAACGCCAGCTGATAGCTGGCGTTGAAAGTGTCGGAATCGAACAGCGACAGGTAGTGATGTTCCGAGCGCCGCTATCGGCATATAACATCGCCGGGTTGTTTGCACCGGGTTGCCGATAGCGGTGCTCGGTGCATCGGCCTGTTTATACTTTAAATTTACCCTCAGCCCCAAACATTAACAGGGAAATGTAATAAAAGTTCCTATTGTTAAAAATGGTGCTAATTTTGCCCTAACCAATCAGATGTTAGCTTTCAAATGTTAAATAAGATCTTATTGGTTGGGGCAAAATTAGCACCATTTTAAACGATAAAAACTTTTATTGCATAACCCTGATAATTACCATCATGCACAGTTATCTCACACAAGAGAACTTATAGCACATTCTACATTCTACATTATAGCACATTCTACTCTGTGACTGTGAAAGTCACCAAAGGAGATTTATTATAAGTTACATGATCCTGATGTCTACTAAATCTGGGTACACACATCAAGGATTTATAGTAGATGACAGATAGATTCCATTGGAAGCTATCTGTCATCAACTATATAAACAACCGCACACATTTCCGACGTGTTCTCCCTATATTATAGAGCGATTATTCAGGTGACTAGTGTCCACTATCGGCTACTTTTACTAAGGTATAGAGACTGTCAGAAATTTTTGGTCATAGCCAAAATATCCTCCAGCTGACGGTGGTAGTTTGCTGCGTGTGTTATCAAATGTTTTTTTTACCACACATGTGGCTGATAATTAGCCTATCCCATCAAACCAGATGGGCTAGTATTGTTAGTGTGAGTTCCAGTTTAAGAACAGCTTGTTATTTGCATCCAGCATATCTAGGAGTTTAGTAACAAGTGTCCAATGCATGATAATGCATGTGAAAAGCGTGGTCACAATATGGCACATTTTGCGCTGCAATTACCCTAATCTTTTTTTATCAGAGCTCATGCAATCAGCACAAAAAATGGTGTAGACCACCATTTTGCCCAGTGATTGGTACATAAGTTTTACCCACAGTGATTGGTACATAAGTTTTGCCCACAGTGATTTCTACATAAGTTTTGCCCACGGTGATTGGTACATATGTTTTGTCCATAGTGATTGGTACATATGTTTTGTTCACAGTGATTAGTACATCAGTTTTGCCCAAGGTGATTGATACATATGTTTTTCAAACTGTGATTGGTGCATAAGTTTTGCTCACTGTGATTGGTACATACATTTTGCACACAGTGATTGGTACATAAGTTTTGCTTACTGTGATTGGTACATACTGTATGTTTTGTTCACAGTGATTGGTACATAAGTTTTGCCCACAGTGATTGGTATATAAGTTTTGCCCATGGTGATTGGTACATATGTTTTGTTCACAGTGATTGGTGAATATGTTTTTCTTGCAGTGAATGGTAAATATGTTTTGCCAACAGTGATTGGTACATAAGTTTAGACCATGGTGATTGATACATATGTTTTGCTAACAGTGATTGGTACTTAAGTTTTGCCCATGGTGATTGACACATATGTTTTGCTAACAGTGATTGGTGAATAAGTTTTCCTTGCGGTGAATGGTAAATAGGTTTTGCCAACAGAGATTGGTACATAAGTTTGCCCACAGTGATTGGTACATAGGTATTCCACAGTGATTGTTATATAAGTTTCCCACAGTGATTGGTACATACGCTTTGCCAACAGTGATTGGCAAAAAGGTTTTCCCCCAGTGGTTGGTACATAAGTTTTCCCTCAGTGATTGTTACATATGTTTTGTTCACAGTGATTGGTACATAAGTTGTGCCCACAGTGATTGGTACATATATTTTGCACACAGTGGTTGTTACATAAGTTTTTCCCATGGTGATTGGTACATATGTTTTGTTCACAGTGGTTGGTACATAAGTTTTACTCGTGGTGCATGGTACATACGTTTTGCCAACAGTTTCCCAGAGAGATTGGTACAGAGGTTTCCCAGTGTTAGGAACATAAGTTTCCCACAGAGAATGGTATATAAGTTTCACACAGAGATTGGTACATAAGTTTCCCACAGAGATTGGTACATAGGTATTCCACAGTGATTGTTATATATGTTTCCCACAGTGATTGGTATATAAGTTTTGCCCACAGTGATAGGTACATAAGTTTTGCCGACAGTGATTGGTACATAAGTTTGCCCACAGTGATTGGTACATGAGTTTTGCCAAAATGACAGCAGGGGGCAAGTATTTGCCCACAATACTTACTGTGGCAGCAGAGGCAGGATCCTGGTGAGAGACACACTCCTCTGGCAGTTAGTGCAGTGTGCAGAGCAGGGGTAAAAAAAATCACAGGTGTGCTAGCAAACCCGCTTTCCCCCCCTTTTCTTGTTCCTTCTCTGCCACCTTTCTAATAGACCACAGGAGCATGTGTGAGCAACTGTTTCAATTTGCATCTTGGCAGGTGCACCCCTTTTTCCTAGCTGTACTTACTCTGCCCAGAAGACAGTACCAGCCCTGCATGACCCTCTGTAGGGCAATATAGCAACTATGCTATGCTAACAAACTGCAGTGAAAATATTTTTGTCCTCTGTGATGCTGCAACCGATAGTTCAGTATATCGGTCGATCGGACCGAAATTATCGCATCCGAATGTGCCCATGTCCGATTCGTCCGATTGTGCGGTCCTCTATGGACCGCACGATCGGTCGCGGTGACTATCGGACGCGGCTGCTTTTGCCGCGACCGACAGTCCTTCCTCCTGGCCGACCGTTCGAAAGTATCGAACGGTCGGTCAGGATGAAAAATCGCTAGGTGTGTACCTAGCTTAACAATGCTAGCCAATTGCATTTGGTCTGCCTCTTTACTCAGTGATACTGCAAAGAAATTGTACCCCGTCTACCACTTTCCCTAGCCCTACTCTAAATCAATGGTGCGTGAAGCATTACCCAATTGCTCGCAAAATGTGGTTTGGGGTAAATAAAATGGGGCTGTGCAACAATGGTGGTAAACTGCAGTGGGCCTAATCTGGTACTCTGTCGTACACTTTTCTCTATATAATGCAAACTATGGGGGAGAAGCCAGGATGATTATGTGTGCAGTAAATTATAAAGACAAAAATTTTACTCAAACAAAACTTTACTAAATACAATTTAATGGTTAATATAGGTGCAATATAGGTTACAGTAATAAGGCAGACCCCTGATGTTAACTGTGCCCTAGGCAGCTGCCTAGCTTTTTTTAATGGATAATCCTGACTTGCTTGATTGCACATAAAAATAGAATTGTTAATTTATCTCATTCATAGTGATTTCTTAAAGATTTATAGAATTATAGACCAATGAGGGCAATGCCATATGAGTCGCAAATCAAAAAGTCATGAAACCAGAGTTCTAGAGGTTAGTGTAACTTTTAAACTGGATATGCAGCAGCTGCAGCAGGGTCAGATAATTTCTGAGCAAGTAACATGTTCAGATTTATGTTGAGACACCCTAAATATGACACGCTTAATCAAAATGCTTGACCTTCTGTAAATCTGTGTACAATTGCACCAGAAGTTGGTAATGAACGTTTAAATACTATCAGCTTATGGCTGGCACGATGTGTGCTTGTGCTGGCCCATAAGTACAGGTGAAATATGATGTTAACAATAATTGGCATTGTTCATCTTTGCTTTTTGCTGCCCCCACTGGTTACATAATGTTGATATGATACACACCTAAATGCCATCAGAAACCCACTTCGACCTTTGAGTGTCTCTTTTATAGAAGGATGGTTGATGGGCTGTCTTTGGTGGCATCTTGTGTGGTTCATTTCTAGCCCTCTTCACAGGAAACACCACTGGCATCCCATTACTCCCAGTAAGCAATGTATTAGACATGTCGAATCACATTTTTGTCTGATTTGAAACAAAATTCCACTGAGATCAGTGGCAACAATATTCTCCATCGATATTTCATTCAGATCGATAGAAATATTGCACCAGAATATCAGAATATAATTAAGTGTGTACTGGGCATAAAAGACCAAACTAAAACCAGGACCTCTACAATATAGCTTTAACTTTATATATATCTAGGAAGGATGTTCCTCAGCCTTCAGCTTTCATAGATATGTGCAAAATTAACAGCTGAGATTTTTCATAGAAATGCCACATATTACTGGTGGGTGTAAAGAAAAAAATGATTTCTCTAGGGCTGGCTGCAGAGAACACAACAGATATACCAAATACAAGTAACAGACTGACGGTATAAAGGAGTTCTGGCATTCAATGCAAACACACCCAAGCTTAGGCTCTGGGCTTTTTCTCAAATGATTATGTCCACGGGCCAAAAGCATTAAGAATTTCACTCCTGTTTTTCCTCCCTCTTAACTGCTAGTTTGTCAGTCTTATCCTGCAAAACGTGTCTTTCATCACTACACAACATACATACTTATAAGTCAACTAGAGGTCTGGCAGTGCTGATGTGAGTATTTGGAATGCTAGGCAAAAAAAAAAACATTCATTTTTAAAAAGAAATAAAATTGTAAAGGTTAGTTTTCAGTTTACAGTTTTACGTGTTGAAAGGTGAAATCCAACCTTAAATAATATATTTCCTCTTATTATTATAGCTTTGAAAATGTGGGTTAAAATGCTGTATGACTTGTCTTTATTTGTCATTTCTTATAAAAGCTACACAGCGAAACCTTTAAGAACAGAAAGTCTGGCAGGTATTGTCACCTCCCCTGTTATGTAGCTCAGAAGTGTGACTCACCCAGAAAAAGAAATACTCTTGTCAGTTGTCTTGGGTTTCCCAGTGCCGATAAAAGTGAAAGTAAAAGTAACTGGAGGGCATTGTGTAGTGAAAGATAACAGGAACATTTCTTTTGTCACGAATTACATGAAAAAACAGGATCAATCATATTAATCTGTGGCCTGTAAATAAAGGAAATGTTGTTTAGAGTTAACCTCTCCTTTAAAGGTGGCCATACATTCATATATACAATTTTACTTACCCGGCTGAGCGCTCCCGCGACATTCGATAGATCCTGAAAAATTAGGTACGATTTTTGAAGTGGTAAGAAAGGAATGTGGAATTTTGCACATCAGCACATGTGCGCCTGCTTTTTGTTATTTAAATTGAGATTAATGGCAACGCATTCGATGCGAACCAGAAATGGTGATCACATGTGTTGGGGCATGGACACATGGACATTACAATGTAATTGCTGTGTCTATGTGATGTGATCTGAAAAATAAATACAAATTTTGCCTAGTGGTCATTTAGCAAGTGTACACAAATGTCCAAAACATGTTGTGTAATAAATAAGATAACAATTTCTAATTGAGTTGCGTCAAGTTCTTGTTTGGTACCTCATCTTTATTTTTTGCTACAAGATTTGGGTGCAGAGCACAGGGGGAACCAACAAGGCAGCCATTGGTTGTGGAAAAATGGTGTTGCAGTAAATTGAATAAACATAGGATGCCCTCACTAAACTAAAAAATGTGCTGACCTGAAGCCGACAGGAAGAGACACTATAGAACAGAAGCTGCCACTAAAAAAATAAATTAAAAATAAACTTACTGTGTGTCAGTCTGCTATATCTTACGGAAATGATTGTAACCTACCTATATGAGTGTATGTAGAGATGTGGAAAGGCATAACTTTGGGGCTGTACACACCTTGCACTTAGGCTAAAATAAATTAAATATTAAATAAATACCTATTTAAATCAATTTATTTTTTATAAAATTATAAAAAATTAATTTTTTTAAATAACTACCTTAACCAATACCAGATATTTCTTTATTTGTGCAAAAACAACAGCATACAACGTTCCCTGAGGAAGGGACCTAGAGTCCCGAAACGTTGTATGCTGTTGTTTTTGCACAAATAAAGAAATATTCACTGAAGTAGTTTGCTCCTCTACTCTTTGCCTTGCTTGGATATTGAAGCCCTGGGAGTAGGGGGATGAGAGGACTGCACCTACCAACTTGTCTGGCTAAAGAGCCAACAGCGGTGTGCCGTTGTACATCTGGAACAGTGTACTATTTCCCATATGTTTATAGGGTGATCAGCTTGCAGCACCAGATCTGAGTCTGATTTAAGGCTGAGTACACAAGAATTAGAGTGAGCGCTTGGCAGGGACAAATGTCTTTTGGTCACGGCAATAGTGGCCATGGCCGACAGTTCGCACGACCAATCGTGCGGCCCCATAGGGAACACGTCAGATCGACATTGGTTGCGGCTGTGGACGAAAGCAGCACAGATTTTTTTACGCACCAACCAACCTATACACAGAAGTATCGTTCAACTGGCCCGAAAAATCTGCCCATGTGCATATAGCCTAAAGGTTCGTAAACACGTTCAATTTGCGAGCAAGCAACGACCCCCGACAGGTGAGCACTACACGCGTCGAACAGCCGTTTCGGGAGTGAATCATCCATATGTATGCAATCGGTACATACCTGGCGGCGGTGTATGGACCTTTAGGTTTAAACCTATTTCACATTTAGTTCTCCTGGAGATAATGTCTGTGTCCACATTATGCAAATTTTTACCTGTGTCCACAACTCATAAACCTCACATTTAAATGAACTAGCATCTAGCGCACTTAAAGTAATTGACTCAATAAACATTGCAGTCTGTTGATTTAAAAGATTTTCTATCTCACCTGTCATAAATAGCTTCCCAACCTATAATTCTAGTGCAATTCACTACAGAACATAACCGAGCAATTGCTGAATATTGTTATTCTCTTCTATTTACATTGCAATAAAACTTCCCTAATGGAGTCCTACAGCATGATTGCAAGACAACAATATTTATATAAAGTACATTTTGCTGACATAATCTGACAGTTTAGTAAGCAATGAAAATTGTATTTTATGCACTTTAAGGTGTGCGCTAATCTCTGCTCAGAAAATGTGCCAAAGTCTCCTGGGCTGAATGTAAGGGACATTTGTTTCCCGCAGAATGGGATTCCTTTATCCAGCAGGAAGGAAAACCTTCATCCTTATACATCACACGAAAGAGGCAAGACACTATGCCCATATACATTGCCAATATCAGGCAAATTCAATTCAAATCAGATGGGATATTCCTGAGATCACCAAGGTGTATTGGGGGCTGGGGTAATTTCCTTTACTCTAAGGGGAAGGAGGAGATATGATTATTAGGTGCATCCTAAGGCTGGGTACACATGGTACGATATTGGTAAATCACAGGAATACTGTGCAGTTTCCTATGGTGCCGCAGGATCGGTCGCGTGAACTGTCGGCCGCACACACTGTTGCTGCGACCAACAGCTAGTAGCGAACGCACAGTCAGTACAAATAATTTCCCAGCCTGGCCTGCTCAACCAATAACTAAACAGAATATGGGAGGTCTGCGAATATGCAATGGCAGTCACATATGTTTGGGGGGGCTTAATGGCTCAACGTGCATTTGAACAGTAAACTATACCCCTTCATACATGAATCGCTCCAAACCAGTGAATAATCATTACAAAATATTTAGAAAACCAATAGAATATAAATATAAATTAAACGGTATACAAACCAAAAAAGTTAACCTTGACTAAACAAATCAATAATTCCCAGGGAGACAGGGGAACTTGCTCTTATCTCTCATATTAACTTCTAAGTCGATATCTCACTACAATGCCGACTGTTGTCTCCCTCCTCCCAGCCTTCAATGCACCCCCACGTGTTTGTGATATATCGCCTATCAGGCACACCTTGGTGCTTCTGTGTATCTGCGAATTATAGATTTGCTTCCTAGAAATAAAAAGAGAATAAAAGTAGAGCTGTGATACCTTTTATTACCTTTTAGACAACAAAAATAACAAGCTTTAAGGAATCCTAAGCCTCCTTCATCAGGATGGATGAAGGGGGCTTAGGAGTCCCGAAAGCTTGCTATTTTTTTTTGTCTATTTAGCCAATAAAAGGTATCACAGCTCTACTTTTATTGTCTTACTTATGGCTAACACAGTACAAACCTCAACTATTGCTAAAAATAAAAACAAATTGTTTAGGTTTTATACCCCTTTAAATGTAAATACACAGAGAATGGAATCTTAAAGGGGATGTTTAGTGGAAATACAAAAGCTTTTAAGAAAAAAGCAGTATTTTTCTATCCCAATGACCTTAACCTGCCCATTCAGCATTTTGTCTGTGTATAAATAAATACTTCCGAAATACTGACTTCCTATTTGTAGGACCCCTAATAGAGACAGTTATGCTTTTGCCCTTGACCCAGTGCCTGGGTTGATTCAGTTGCTCAGTAGAGATCTGAGCATGTTTGATACATCACCAACAGCCAATCTGTAGAAATTACTGTTAGGAACATTCCAAGGAAGTGGTGCATTCTGGGAAGAAGAAGAACCTGAAATGGCAGCTCACTAATGTCAACAGCAGGGATTAGCAAGGGGTATGAAATCAACTGATTTTTGAAAATGGGAGAATAACTAGGTATGTATAATATAAACTAATATTTTTTCAAATATTTATATTTTCCACTGAACATTCCCTTTAAGGTTCATACACACGTGATCGTGGGTGCCGACCCACCACACACGTTTCTGCTGATAATTGGCCCATGTAGATCTGCCAGGCAGATTGGGCAACGACCCCCGAATGAGCGGCAGTTTAGCCCGATAAAGTGCCCATACACGGGCCAATTATTGGTCAAAATGGCTGTTCGTACACATCGTACGTCGCGGGTCAGCACCCACAATCGCATGTGTATACGAACCTTTATAGCAACCTCAACCCTATGTTATAAAGTATTTCTAATCTATGCTACATTTATTGTCCATTTAAATTTATTTCCCATCTCTAGTTGCCTTATTTCTACTAAATACTGCCCTTTAGATAATGTAAGCAACCCAACAAATGTTTTCTTAGAAGTCTCTGTTTATCCTTTGTGTCTAATATTATAAACCACTCTGTGTTCATTTTCTGACTAAGTGGGTGGGATAACTATGATGGGGTCCCTATCCGTGCTTCATCCACAGTGGTTTTCTAGGAGGGGGCTCTATCTGCCATAGGAAAAATAAGAAGATGGGGCCCTCTTGGCTCTCCCCCCTGCAGTTGCTCCCCCCTGGTAGTAACGGTAATTAACAGTAATTACTCAAGAAATGTTCCACCAATATTGGGTTAGCGACATGGAACTCATAATTAATATTTCTGTAATATCAGATTATTTTTATTTTAATCTGCCTTCCTCATCCCATTATCTTATTTGAGGGAAACGATGATCATATGGTTATAGCTTCATGTCTACAGTATCCAACTGTTCCTGTGAGACCTGAACTTTATAATCTAATATTTAACTGCATTAGTGAACACTGACTAGCAGTAACACGGGGACAGGCTAAAATGTATTAAAACTTAACAATAATCCTGTTCTGAACAGGCTAATATATAGCAAGAGCAAGGTGATGCGACAAGAGCACCGTGATAGCAGGTTTTGATGCATCATGATCCCATCTTAACCTCTGCAGGACTTTCAACACCAGCCATAAGCTAGCTTTAAAAAGAACCAAAAAGTTGTTATTGCTTTATTACTTTGGTTGTAACTTCTGCAATGGTACGCTCTGCAAAACCACTGCAGCTAATGCTAAGTGTTTTAAAGTCATGTATTGCTAACCTTTATTATGTTGGTGCACCTCACATCTAATAGGTGAACTAAAATGTGTACATTTTAACAACAACCACCCTTGTACAGGCTATATATTGGGCCTGACCATTTTATTCAGACGTTAATGGGCAAGTACACCCTCTCCGCCCTGCAAACCCCAAGGATGCAATATTTATAGTATTCAAAGATACATAAAAGCAGCTAATTATCCTGATGTTTTCTGCTACCTATGGTACTGGTTACCACCTGCTCAAAAGAGCTGCAGTAATTTATAGACACTAACTTCATCTCTCACAACCATGATTGGCTGCTGTACTCAAAAGAAGCATGGAGCTGAAGAGAAGGGGTGGCAAAGATTGGGATAAATGGCTGCATTGTGGTACATCTTTACATCTTTGTAACACTAAAGCCTCGTACACACGTCAGATAATTTTTGAATTTACGATTTGCCAGATGAACAATCCATCATGCGGCATTCGTGCGAAAATTAAGCTTTAACGATCTTCTAAGACCAACGATCCATGACTATTCAGGGCTTTTTCCCACGATCAGCCTGGCTGATTCGTTCTGCCGATTGTCGTTTGTTTGTACATAGCCGGCAGATTATCGGTAGAGTGTAATGGAAGATTGAATGAAATACACATGTGCAACATTTCGAGATCACGCTATATTCCAAACGTCACTTAATACGTACGTCACGTAACACCTTTACCAACGAACATTATCTATCCACTATCATTGATGTATGTACAGGCATCGTTGGCAGAACTAGTGTATAATGAGACAGTTGCTGAACGTTCGTCGGGCACATCGTATGAAAAGGATCTGACGTGTGTACGAGGCTTAGGTATTTAGGGGATTAAAGGGGGTTCTTAAGGTCATCAGAAAGTACAAGTGGGGTCAGTCTGATAGGGGATTAAAACAATAAGAGTCAATTTGCAAACATGAAAAGTAGGTGTTACTTGTTTGCAGAAAAAAGAGTGAAATTGATCACATAGACAGAGGCCAGACAAAAGCACAAATTGGAACTTATCTTCATCGGTATTGTGCTAGTACTGGTATTAAGCTGGAAAAACACTTTAAAGGGTATGTCCACCCTTTAAACTAACTTTTCCCATAATATAGATATTGGTCCCCCTGCCCCAACCCCATTACTATTAGAGCAAGAAAGTCCCCCGATCTTTACTTACCTTACCTCTCTCCTTCGAGAGGCAGCCAATCATGGACGCGGCTGCCGGTAGTGTAGAACGGCGAAGGAGAGAGGTAAGGTAAGTAAAGATCTGAGGACTTTCTTGCTCTAATAGTAATGCGGTTGGGGCTGGGGGACCAATATCTATATTATGGGAAAGGGGTTTAATGCTAGGGGGAGGGAGACCAAATCAGGAGGGAGAGGGAGGAGGGGGAGGGCTCTTCTGCGCATGGCAAAATTCTCCCGGAGGGGAGGGAGGAGGCAGAGTCCTATATGGACTCTGCAGTACTCCTGGTGGCCAGTGACTTTGGGGAGGGATTACAGGGCATCCATTTGGATCTGGGATGTAAGGTAAGGATTTTTATACACTACAGATTGGGGCCAGTAGTGGGGGGATTATAGTTTTGGGGGTGGACATGCCCTTTAATAATAAAGGGGTGATCAAACAGAATTGTCGCTTTTTTAGCATTTGCTCGGAACTGCCCAAAAATTTCCATCAGCCACAGTCAAGAAAAATGTGAATTGCAATATTGTTTTTACCGTAATGAGTGTAGCACCTGTAATAAAGGATAAAAAAAAAATTATGTTTATATACCTATGACTCCTTTTATATGGTCATAAAATTCCTGTGTGACATCTTTATATTTTAAAATAAATGAGAGCATTATTTATGTAGAAGTCTAGGTGCAATGAAAATATAATGAATGTATACTTTAACATGGGAGTGGCTAGAATGCTGGTGGTGCATTGAGCTAACAGCTGTTGATGAATCCACAATAATCCTTTTAGGAATGCCTCCCATGGAAATCCTGTGTTTGCCCCTGTACTTGGATGGGATCCCAGCAAAAAATATTTCAAAAAAATAAATGCCTACAATCAGATAAAAATCCACAGGCCTTTATAAAGGACATGGAATTCAGGGGTGACTTCTAATATCCTTTTAACTTTTTTGTAGGGGCAACATTATGCATGATACTCCATCCCTTTCACACTTATTTAAAGATAGTCCTCAGACGCCAATTATGAAGTTAGAGGGAATTAGAGAAGGTGTGTGTGTGTGTGTGTGGGGGGGGTGATCTGCAATAAAGAGGGGGGGGGGCAATCTCAAAAAAGCAAGTTATGGGAAAACCACAAGTTATTGGCTGTTATGCCATATGTTCCATCCATGACAGAGCTGCTAGCCAGAAGAATGAGGAAGCAGAAAGAGAGGTAGCAGAACACCAGGCAGCATTTCAGGTTAGACTTGCATCTTTTGAACCATTGCAATTTGAGTTTAGGGGCAGATTTTCCTAAAGATTGAATTTGCCCTTTAAACCTTTTACATTATAAAGGGATTTGTGTTGTGACCTGACAACTTTAAGCGTTGTGCACAGCTTATAGGAATCAATCTACTACTACTATATAGCTATATATACATGAGAGCCTGTTATATGGATCCAGTGTGTAAGAATGAGAAATGCAAAAGTTTGCTAATCGTATTGAAGTAAAAGAAATGTAAAAAGGTTAGAAGTTAGAACCTTCCAGACTGGGGTTACCTTGACGTGGTTGGAAAGCTTTTCATTCATGTGATCACAGTAATGTATACTAAAACCTCTTTGTTTATAAAGTATGCCAGTGTGCAGATATTATGATATTGTATGGGGCCTAGGAATGTGCATTGATTATCTTTGTTGTTTGTATAAATGTTTGACCAGATCAGTAGCACTTCCGCAGTGCTTCCACAATCCTTGTATTGTGTGTGTATATATATATATATATATATATATATATATATATATATATATATATATATATATATATATATATCTATATACACAATATATGTGTGTGTGTATCCACCTTCCAGTGTTCTTAGTGCTCTGTCCTAGGCATTCAGCATATTCAGCATTCAAAATAGGCTCACTGAAGGAACATCCCAACCCAATTTAAAGAACTGTGTATTCAAGCAGTGTCACTCAACAAATTACTAGGAATAGGATGGTCCTTTTCGACGTGTCATACGAGACTTGACAAAGTACCAGTTTGGTCCAAACATGATTGTTGATTGTCTTTCAGCAGTGTTTCATTTTAAAAAATCAATAGTAGCTGATATGTTCTTTCAATAACTAGTTTTGAATGGAGATTAAATGTAGAAGTTACCTTCACACTAATAATTTGCTACCTGATAAAATCCAAATGTATTAACCCAACCTCCGGTACCATTTAAATGTAAATAATGCTGCATTCTGTGTATATCGATCACTCCTAGCAACAATACACCTACCCAAATAAGGAAATGACTGTGTAAACAGTGCAAAGCCCACTCCAGAAAAACAGGTCTTTATTACAATTATTGATCGAAACAGAATAAAAAGATGTTTCTTGTTCACAGCTGCACAACAAAAAATAGATACGTTCTCTCAATAGCAAACAAATATCCCAGTGGCTCCCACTTAGACATGTCGGCTCCTGCAGCATGGTCGCACCCACGCTTCCATACTCATCTAGAAAGGTAAGTAGAGAACAAGAGCAGCACGTTGCTTGCAAAAAGAGTTTTTAATTCTGCTTCACACACAGCAAGCAACGAGCTGCGAGCTGTCTTCCTGCTCTTCTTACCTTTCTAGATATTGTCTCAATAGATTGCAGAGAAAAGTTAAAAATAGGCCCAGGCGAGATTTTCCTTGGGTGCAGGTTAACTCCCTGATTGAGTGTTCCAGCATGAATGGAGGTGTAAATTAACTGTCCATGTATATAGGAAACTCAGTAAGTGCAAAAACGTTTTGAAAAAACAATACCAGCGCAGCCCCCATCTGTTGGATTGTTAACTGCTCAAGCAAGTGGAGTAACTAGGAATCACTGGTCCCCCTGATGGGGTCCCTATCTGTGCTTCATCCACAGTGGTTTTGTGGGAGGAGGCTATATCTGCCATAGGAAAAATATAAATATGGGGCCCCCCCGAGGTTGCTCCCCTGGTAGTTACGCCCCTGTCCTCAAGGAAGCATCTGATGTAAATAGATAAACTGATTGCAAAGAGCTGTGTAACATATCTGTTGTATTCAGTTAGATCAACTGGACTTAAAGGGCCCTATTTATAAAAGGTCGCTATCGTTATCGATAATATCGACCGGTATTTACCGATAACGACCGGTATTTAACGATAACGACCAGTAATTGGCGATAACGACCGGTATTTAACGATATCGATATCGTTAAATACAGGTTGTTATCGTTACATACCGGTCATTATCCGTAAATACTGTTCGTTCTTTTACGATAACGATCGTTATCGGTAAATACCGGTCGTTATTTTAAGATAACGATCGGTTTTTTTACGATAACAATAGCGACCTTTTATAAATAGGGCCCAAAGTTTGGTTCTTGAAGACGTTTCGCTAGTCATCCGACTGGCTTTCTCAATTCAGAATGACTTGTACAAGAATCTGTTGGCAATTATGTATTGGGACTTTCCCGGGTACATAATTGCCAACAGATTCTTGTACAAGTCATTCTGAATTGAGAAACCAGTCGGATGACTAGTGAAACGTCTTCAAAAACCAAACTTTAAGTCCAGTTGATCTAACTGAATACACCAGATATACCATGACCTGGATGAATGAGAACCTTCACAAGCACGCTGTGCAACATTTAGCACTGCTAATAGAGCTGTACATTGATGGTTACTTCAGTAAGTTATTAGCTCTAATCTTTGAATTATTTACTTGATCTGGATTGGAAACCTAAATAAGGAATTTGTATTTCTGCAGTAACATTTGGTAGGTACACATTACACAGCTACTATAGCACACAAAAAGTTAAAAAAAGAGGATTTATTTTAAGAGCCTTTCGGACAACCCAAAAAAAAAAGACAAACTAAGCTAAAATGTGTTCAGTATAATAAGTCCCCCAGAAGCCATAAAAATTCTGCCTAAGTTACTAAAATCTTAACCCAACCATGTAATAATAATCATTGCTGGAATTTGCACTGCTTGTTATATAGCCCCTTTTTCTTGAGTCTTCCAGTGTTTGCCCAGATGTAGCATTACTCATAGCAACTGGCTCACAAGTGGAAAGCAACACGTCTTGTAATGGATTTGACCCATTCCTGAACTTTTTGCAGTTCCGAACCAAAAAAAAAAATCTGATTTAATTCTCACTTTACATTTCCCTTTTTCATTCTTTTTCCTATTGTCACCAATATATTAGATATATAAGATCCCATACAAGTTTAAACAAGGAGTTCCCTGTAGAGATCCACATACAATGGCTTGTATTTACATTTTATTTATTGTTTGGTTTGTTTATATATTAATAAAAACGATATTGTTACAATAAAAAGAATACAAAGCTGTTGGCAAACAAAAGAATAAAATTACCCTCCTTGAAAACGGAAGATTGTTTTGTGGTTTTGTCACGACTACAATGTTATGCGACACTGACTGTTGAAATGACGCTCAAAGGAGAACTTAAATAGTAACATATTGAGGTTTTCACTGTAAACACCTACTTATTCAAACTGGAGCTCTTTACTTCTCACAACATACACAGTATGTATGGTGTAAACGTGTTCCCTATGGACAGTTCAGTGTTATAACTAGAGATCACCCTGCCATAATTGGGGACTGCCTGGACAGTTGGACAGTCAGCACAGTGTTATTGCAGACTCTAGGAGGGATTTTACAAGTCAGGAGTCAGTGTTTAAGCTCAATAAAAACATTTTCGGCGGAAATCCCTCCACTTACAGTAATTTCACTTACAGTTTTACCTCCACCCTCAAGTTGGCTCAGGGAGATATATATAGTACGGTAACTGATTTGAGAATTCCCAATAAAGGACCAATGATCAATGTACATTCCAAGCTCTTATATACGGTATGGTATAAACCATTGGATAGAAGGCCTCTTCCCTCATTATAGTTTAGACCTTCCAGGCTGGGATTACCTTAGCATGGGTGGAAAGCTTTTCCTTTTTGCAGTCATAAACATAAATCATAAACATAACTAAAACCCCTGTATATGAGCGTATAAGATATTACATAAAACTTTGGAATGTGCATTGACCATTCTTGTGTTTTTATGAATTTGTTAGCAGATTAGTAGCACTTCGAGCTAGGCCACACTGATGTGCTTTTATGTTCGCAATCTGATTAGCGCAGCCCAGTTAATGTGGCAACACTAATGCGCTACTGAGCGATGTGTGCGCGATCCGTTAATCGGAGCATATGCGGTCCGCATTTTTTGCGCAGTCGAATGTTCTGCAATTGCAAATCATCAGGAGATCGTATGCGCACGGCAACGCAACGCGGGAGTGCGGTGCAGTGTGGCCTCAGCCTTCCTCAGTATTTTGCCTAAGGAATGTTCCTGCAGTACCACTTTGTATGTGGTTCCCCTTTGTATTCCTGGCACAGAGCATGCCTCAGCTTAATAAGCTAATCAGGGAGGAAAGAAATGCAGTCTTTTTTGCATTTCGTATTTATATTCCTGGTAAATAATTATTTAGAAAGAGTAGGGGCCAGGTCCCACTACTGCGTGTCGGAGTGTGATTCTGGCACATGATTCGGTCCACTCTGTTATTGGTTTGCATGTGTGCCAATAACATGATATGGCCCCGGAACGCAGCGCACACGGAGTATCGCGCACAGCAGCGCATTGCAAAAATCCTGCATAGGCCGCTGTGCGCAATAGTGGTACCTAGCCCTGATAGTTCTATTGTATTGTAATCAGCAGTTACTGATCCATATGAAATCCTAGGAAAATTGTGTTTCGGTTTGAGTTTTAATATATACGTTTCTGTTTGTTACATACTGACCAGAATGATTGCACCTTGCAGACAATTAACGGGACTGTTTAGAAAAGTGCAATATAAATACTAAGAAATATATTCATTTCAGCGTAATATGAACACAATAGTAAACTTTTGCACATCTGCTTTTCTGCTCCTTAGTTAGGGCCCTGCTGAAAGAGTCTACCTTGATGTGGTGGCAAGCTTACAAATCTTTGGGCTAAAGTATGGCATTTCTTGTGTATTGTAACAGTTGAACCAACATGTATAGCACAGGCTATAAAATAAGTTATTTTGTTTTGAGCAACAAAAACCTGAAAGGAGCAATGTGGCTCCTTTCACACAAGCTGTTTGAGAAAGGGATATAATATCTGTTTGTAGTAATTTACATTATTGCTAATTGACTGTCTGAGGAACTGTTTAAATACCTATGTGATAGGAAGTTCAAAACCGTAAAATTTTAGCCACGCCCACCAACAAACCACTGCCACAAAGCCACACCCAATTTAACACAGCGGCGTGGCATTCAAAAGTTTGGCTCAGGCAGCAAAAATCCTAGAATTGCCCCTGCTTGCACTGATTATCTATCATCTTCCTCCTCTGGTAAGTACCTGGCAGATTACCACTTAAGGGCATCCCTAATTTCCAATGGCCGCTGCCCCACCATGACGCTAGGCAGTCAAAATTGCCCAGCTACCATTCTGTACAGTATCAGGGAGGTGGATGTTGGAGCACATAGTGGAATGGTATAAATCTTAGTAATTTCTAGAGCACAGCGTGGGCTGGTATTATTATTGGGAATTTCTAGAACACAGCATGGACTGGTTAGTTTTAATATTGTCTGGAGCACAGTATGGTTAGTAGTAGTAATTTGCATAACTTTATATGAGTGGGTAATTTGTGAAGCACATTATGGATTGATATTAGTGTAAATAATTTTCAGAGCAATATAAAGATTTTCCCCCCCTAAGGGTATAGCATGTTAGATTTCCCCAGACAGTAGCATGTAATTTAAACCAAACATCGTAAATAGTGAAACTGGACTGGTAGAGCTGCTGGAAGGCTTATTTCATTTATTGATCTCCAGTTGATGGGGTCTAGGATGGTGGTTGTGTGCAAATGACCCCATGGGTATATTGGCCATATGTTAACAGCGGTGGTGTGTATAGCACAGTGTCAAACTGGATCATAGAGTTGCTGGGCAAAATAACACTATATCCATAAATTGAATGAAATCTCTCCTAGCAGTGGATATATAGATTAAATCAACTGTACTAAATCACCTCTCACTCCTCTACTCAATCACAACTAATACAAGCAGATCTGGTTTTGCATTGTCTACACCGAAGAACCCTTATTGTGTATTTATTTGCCAGCTTGTTATTTTTGACATTTGTCCTGTTCACTTACAGTGTACAGTGGCGGACAAAGTAAAATAGTAGTTGGATGATACAGTTGTAGAAATGGTAATGGATCATTTGTGCTTGGTTATAGTCCAAGGGGGAAAAAAGAGGTAATATACAGCAAGCAAACGATTACGGTTTTAAGTGTTTGGTTCAGTCTTCTTTAAATAATATCTTTTTCTATAGCAAATGAATTTTTTCCCCCCATATTTGCTGGAGATTTCTGTAACTAACACTGTTAATTGTTTCGAACCAAAAGACCAAAAATCAAAAGATTATTCCTGAAGCCAGAAAAACACATAAAAAAACTGAAGGCCCAGAATATCTCTAATTGCGTGTTGTGGTGTCCAGTCCACGCAGCTACAGTTTAGATAAGGGATGTGTGACCTGTGTCCCTCCAGATACCACAGTAACATAGTAATTGAGGTTGAATAAAGACATGACTCCATCAAGTCCAACCTTTCTAGGCTTCTCATTAACCTTACTTACCTAATATTTCAAACAGAGGAAGCCAAAAAAAAAACAGCTGGTAAGGGGGAAAAGAATCCTTCCTTTTCAAATGGCAGTCGGATAGAATCCCTGGATCAACAAGAACTAAGGGCTAGGCCACATTAGTGCGTTTTTTGCACATGTGATTTTGATTTGCAATGTCAGAGCCATTATAATGTAAATCGCAGGAAGAAGGCCCCACTGTGCAGCAATCCGTTAGCTGTAATTGCGATTTCATAACGGATGTGATCACCATTTTTGATCTGCTTTTCACAAATTGCAGGCCAATGGAAGTCAATGGTTGCACTAAAAAAGCGGACACAACGCGTGCATTTGTGTTTTTTTCCGCATATTCTGTGATGTCACATTTTGTTTCTTTGAGACTATATTGAGGCGAGAGAACGTAGTGTTTTGTGGAAAGGAGAATTTGGTGAATTCTAAAAATGAGCTTTGAGGTGTGTATTGTTAGTGTAGTGTGTGGTGTAGTGTTGTGCATTGCATTGTGCCAGGTTCCCTTCCTTCAAAGAATTCCTGATGACAATTGGCTCACTTCGCCATCATGGTCACTTTGAGAGCCAACATGACTAGTCCTCAGACTCAGTCACTGCAACCACCAACAGGATTCCCTCAGGGCCCAATGGCCTACAATCCACTGCAACCACCAATGGCAGCATCTTACGGCCCAATGGCCTATATTCCATTCCAACCACCAATGGGAGCATTTTAGGGCCCAATGACTTATAATCCACTGCAGCCACCAATTTGAGCATCTTAGGGCCCAATGGCCTATAATCCACTGCAGTTACCAACGTGAGCATTTCAGGGCCCAATGGCCTATAATCCACTGCAGCCATCAATGTGAGTATCTTAGGGCCCAATGGCCTATAATCCACTGCAGCCACCAATGAGAGCATCTCAGGGCCCAATGGCCTATAATCCACTATAGCAAATTATGGAAGCATCTCAGGGCCCAGTGGCCTATAATCCACTCAAACCACCAATGGGAGCATTTCAGGGCACAATGGCCTATAATCCAATGCAGCCACCAATGGAAGGACCACAAGGGCCAAAATATAGCTTTTGATATTTTATACTGTTTGTGGTACCGTAGTGATACCATTTTTTTTTTTTTAGTATCGGAGTGTTACTATAGGACTTTATTTTTATTTTTTTTTAAAGGAGATGTAAATGTTAACATGCTCTGCAAGGAAGGGACTTAGTGCCGTGTCTTCCAGTAAAATAAATCACTCTGTTAAGCCGGGCTTCATAGAAGCCAATTTTTATTTTATGTCTTAGTAAAGCAATACACACAGGTTAAAAAGCTTGGTAGTGGCCTAACGCATTTCAGACGCCTCTGCGTCCTTAACCCTAGGCATGCAGCTGGCCTTTCAAGCAAGTTCCTTAAAAAGGTGAGTATAAAGGACACTCATAGAACCCAAATATTTATCCAACTGAGATTCATTTAGCACTGAGCCATTTGTGGTACAAGCAGCACAAGGATTGTTAAACACCAAATGCATCACCTTATGATGTTTGCAACTCCCAGCATTCCCAGGCTGCACCCTGCATGTAGAGAATAGTCTAGTAATAGAGGTTCTGCTTCTGTGTCTATCATATGTTTCTTTTAAACCAACCATACACAATTATTATTAAATAATATAGTATCAATGACTCAATGGAAAATGTATATTTGGCAAGACAGTCAATAACATTGACTAGCACACATAAAAAAAACCCTTATAATGTGAATCTCACACTCACTTAACATTAGTCTGCAATCTTTTTTTATCATTGAGATGTCTTTTTTGAGAGTTCTGGAGATTCTGTTTGGTTTATCTTGATTTCTGCATATGCCGTGTGGTACAGCTGAATGTGGTACATTAGTTACCTGGTGTAAATACTATATGCATGCACTGTATGTCTCTGCTCTTCGTGAATGTTTGCAAGTTGTCATCAGATTTTAATTTTAAGAGATAAATGGAGAAAGAATAGAAATGGTGTAATTCTTTGGACTATTGAATATTAACCTGTGTCCGTTGTGATTGTCTTCTAAAACGGTTGCAGATGTGACAGGAGTGTTAATAATTCACATAATTGGCAATCCCTTACTTTGACTATCTTTACTAAGTTAATTAGGAGCTTTTTCAAACAGACCGTGTACTCCATGCCGTCTTATGAAACCTGAGAAAAGGGCAAGCAGATTCCCTGAGATAACGCTGTATAATTTATTATTTATATGCAGCAAATCCTCTGAAAACTGTAGAGATGAAATGTGAATGGTTTATTGAGGGTTTGTGTGCAGTTCTTGTGTCAGATTGTTACGTTACATAGGTTATGTGTCTTGACACTTATTGTATTTATGTAATTGCAGACACTTTGCATGTTATAAACTAGCACTGGTAATAAATCAGAAAATTGCTGTTCATATCTCTAACAATGTAAAAATAGGATAGGATAGTTTCTAGGCATTGTATTGTTATGTCCCATAGCAGTAACATTCATAGAGGTCATTAACTGCCAACCCAATGCACAAGACCTTTAAGCTGGGTACACACACCATACAAACACCGACCGTTCCTTGGACAATTGGACGGGTCAGAAAACCATGTCTGTTCGTGTGGTCCTCTATGGACCGCAGGTTCAGTCCCGGTAACTGACAGACACTGCTGCTTTTGCCGCGACCGACAGTCCTTCCTACTGGCCCACCAGTAGAAAGCCTTGAACCAGGTTTTACATTGATTACAATAGGATGGGGGTTTGATTATTTATCAATAGGGGAGGAAAATGGGGGGAAATAATCTGTAACAATCAGTAAACACTAATGGGGCCCATACACAAGCCAATCCTGGCCCAATGGAAAAATAAACAATCAGTCGTAGGATTGGGATTTTTTTGTGAATGGGCCCCATTACTGACATGATCTCCCTATATTATGTACAGCGAGTATTGTTCAGATATTCACAATTCTATTGTTTGTATGTATTCTATTCAACAGACCTATTTTCTATATAGTGTTTGTTACATTGAAGGTTTGACCAAGCCTTCTGGGAACTTGTACTCCACCCAGAGTTAGGTCATGTGCTCGTTTGAGCAAAGTACTTTAAACAAGAGAGTCGGCTTCAAAGCCACACAGGAGAAGCTGTCAGCTCATGCAGCCAAAAAGGCAAGCAGGGGCATAACTGCAGGGGCCCGGAGGAGGCCCCTGACCCACCCCAGACTGAGCTCCAAGATCAGAAAGAAACATACATGGGATAAGCTGTTTAAAAGACCGGACCTGAACTTGCGGTTCGGTTCCGAAAGTTTGGGCCCTTTTAAACAGCTGATTGTGCATATCTTTCCTTCATAGACGCAATCAGCTGTTTAAAAACAGCTGGTCGCGGAGGCTGTGGCTGGCCCTCTTATCATCTGCTACCACGCACACGGTCGCGGGAGAGGTAGTTACGCCACTGAAGGCAAGTACCAGTAAGTTAGGACCCAGCTATAAAAGCAACTTTGATGTGGTGGCTGGTCTTAAAATAATTTGGCCAACTTATTGAATTAATTGCTTTTATTTATCCAAAGCTAATGGCAAGCTCTTTAAAGCAGCAACCTTATTGAGATATAGCCAATATGCTATTTGATTGTGTACTAGAATTCTATTGTTTGTATGTATTGTTCAGGTGGACACACATGCAATGGCCGCTTTCGGGCCGATAGTAACCAAAAAACGCTTGTGTCACAATTGACTAATCCCATTGCTGACCGAGATGGGTCATCAGACAAACTTATGTCATACACATGATCCTGCCAGGACATTCATTTTTCACACTATAACAGTGCACACTAAGTTCAGTTTAACACTCCCATCTCAAGAAGCTTTGGTATTAACACAGTGGTCAGGTCATGGTCCAGAAGGCATTGACTTGTACTTACCTACAACATTTTTAAGGCAGTGCCGCTGGATAATGAATGAGAGTATTCACTAGCAGGTGACCCTACAAGAGGGAGACCCTACAAGAAGCCATTTCACACTACTTGGAGAAAAATAATGGGACAAAAACCTAACAGGACAGTCACATCCTGAAGGAGCACCTTGGACTGTCCTAAAAAAGTGAGCAGGGGATAAGGCTATTTAGACAGGTTCATTTCTATAATTTATATATATGCACTAAGACTTTGGCAAGACTTCATATGAGGTTTTCTGAAGTCAGCATATTATAATGACAAGATATCCTGTTTTTTATTTATGTTTAAAGTAAAATTATTTAAATTAAATATTAAAACAAACTATAAAAGAAATCTATATGTGGGATATCTATTACTTCATGCCGAGCTCTATAAAGGGTCACATGAATGCTGCATTTTCCATTCAGAATATTCATGTGTTGTTTTTTTTTCAGAATATTTAAATTCTTATTGTGAGGGTATTGTACACCGAGCATCAAAGGCAGTTTTCTTTATAACATAAAGACTTTTATAACAACCTCTGCAAAATAAAAATAGTTAAACACAAGAATATCACTAGATACCCTGCTACGTTGCTTAGAGAAACATTATTTTACGCAAACCAGCTGAAAGCCCAGATTCTTTGTTTGGGTTTCAGGGATTTTGGATACAGCATGGCAATTCACTATTTAGTCCAGGGGTGCCCACACCAGCCATTGCTGGGGGCATCACTAGCGGCACTGAGCTCTGTGAGCAAGCTGCGGGGATTTGCTCCGCCCTGACCTGCCCAATTACGCCCCCGGAATGCCCCATTCCACCCGTGGCTAGGCTGGAGGTTGGGCATCACTGATTTAGTCACACTGTCTGTGACAATCTGCAGTCCCTGAATGACAATGTCACCATTGCAAGAAAAAAGATTCCAAAGGAACTAGAGGAGGGCAGAATACAGGGTCTTTTAGTTATCCCCACTAGGCCTAGAACCACAAAAGGAGTCTAACTCCTTTAAATTAATTCACCACCTGTCCTTCCCCCCAGGACTGTCCGTAAATTATGCCATTTATGGTGAGCTATGCACAGTGCAGTATGCATCCTTTGACACAGCTTTGGAAGTTTTAAAACTTGGGGAAAAGGAACTCGCCTAGCGAAGTGCGATGTAAAGTCGGCTTTACAGTTACTACCAATTCACCCTCACTGCGACCACGACACTTGTCTGCCAATGAGTTGTAGCATATTGTTTTTATTTCAAATTATTTTCTACCTTTTTAGAGTGGTTAATCTCTCAGGTAGCAGGTACGTCATTTCTGCTGCACTAACTGGACGATTTCTTATTTTTGGGCCCAGCTGACACTAGCATTTGTGCTACATCCCTAAAAATTTCCTATTCATGGCAGAATATGAGGAGGCTCATAGATTGTACAATCGGGTTCACAAAATCTTCCAAAAAGGTAAGTAAAGCAGAGAGACGCTCGCAAATCTTAGCTTGCGAAAACCAAGTATTTTATTGCTGCTTAAACACACAACATGTTTTGAATGCCCATGCGTTCTTTTTCAAGAAAAATGCTTTCAAAACATGTTGTGTGTTTAAGCAGCAATAAAATACTCGGTATTTGCAAGCTAAGATTTGCGAGTGTCTCTCTGTTGATGATGATTACAGAAGCATGAGTGTGGCCACGCTCCAGGAGTGGACAAATGCCTAAAGAAGTGGGAGCCATCGGGACCCTTGGTTTTTATTGGGGGTTCTCAAAATCTTACTGGCATATTAGGGTTGATTCTGCAGTAAGAGAGGACCTCCAAGTGTGGAACATGTCCCCAGCCTCATATATATGAAGACACAAAGTGGCAGGAGGACTTTACATCTAACGAGGCACCCCAGTTATACACAGATGCAGCAGCTGCTTGTGGCTGTGGCGGGTACCTGTGCGGCAAATGGTTCTTCTCTGAGTGGTCCATAGGCTGGAAAAGTTCTCCATTATTCAAAAACTTAGTTTTCTTATAATGATCCCAGTCTTTATAGCACAAAGGGTGTGGGGTAGCGCTTTGGTCAACAACCGCATCAAATTGCACTGTGATAACTTAGGAGTGTTTTTTGTCTTAAATACATTGTCATCCAGATCGAAGACAGTTATGTTCAATGTGAGAGATAGTATTATTAGCACTTCATTATAACATGTGGATTAAAGCGGTGCATCTGCCAGGTTCTCACAACAAAATTGCGGATGTGTTGTCACGCTCGCAGTTTACTCTTTTCAGAAAACTGGGGCCATCGGCAGAAGAGGAAGGGGAGATCATTCTCAGCCATATTTGGCAGTCCATTCCAACAGAACAATACGTCTTCTAAAGTCTTCTCTGTCTGCTAAAACGAAAAACACTTTATTAGTTCAGATTCTAAAAATTAGCCAAGAATATTGACAAGAATTGACATAAGAAAACCAGCCACCATGCCTATGTTAACTAGAGTATTGCACCTTTTGGAATCTGTCACAAAATCTCCTAATGAAATGTGTTTTTGCATTTCATTAGTATCAGATTCCAAAACAACCCCTGAAGGAATATTCAGAAAGCTCAAGGAGAGCAAGTTGGGTATCTTCCTTAGAAAATCAAAGACCGAACAGATGGGTCAAAGCAAATGGATATGGCTTACATTTTTTTACATTAAACAACTCTGCATCATAAGGTCGAATACACTTTTTTAGCCATAAGGATTCATCTAGAGGGCCTGCTTCAGCTTCACGCGGTTGGTACATATCTATCTAGATTCCAATTAATAATTAGAATATATAATATTTTGAATCTGTCCCGCCAAGTTAAGCCTTCAAGTCCAGTTCTATGGCTCTCGCTCATTTAGAATTGGGGCAGCCACACTCGGGTTCATTACAGGCTTCCCAGTGGAAAAAATTAAAAAAATGGGAGATGGACTTCAAGCATTTTTCTCTTTTGAGGTGTCAGACAATATAAAGTTCTGGTGGTGGGCCACTTTTAAATATTTTGGGCCAAGAAAAGAGCCAGAGACAGGATATGTGGAGCAAACTTATCCTTTCCTCCAGATCAAGGATCTTGTTAAAATACGAGACCAATTATAGGTTTGATGTATACAGGTTGCTTTGTTTGTATCACCACTTCCTCCATTTGGATGCTGTACAATATGATTGCTGAACATGCTACATTCTAACAAATGTTTGTACATGCTATTTACCCGTTTAGATCTTTTGGAAAGCATAATATCACAAATAATTTTAAAAAAAAATAATGCCTAGTCCTTTGTAGTCATTACAGTGTAAAAACTGCTTAGGAACCTCTGGAAATAAACAATTTTATCTGGTTTATTAATTATATATATATTTCATACTAAACATGCTTTTTATTTTATGGTGGTTGCCCTGTGATTTGTAAACTGCAAATCTAAGATAAAATACTGTAGTCCTGACAGGAACAAGGTAACTTACTAACTAGTTTTTAGCAGGTGGTTCTATGAATGTTACAGTAATCTTTACATACCACTTCTAAATAATTTGTACCATCATTCACTTTATGTGCTTAATAGCCATTTGACATCCTCTGTTTTGGGGATTTATTTGATAAAGCACAACCAAAGACTCAAATCACTATCCTGTGTATGTAAGCTAGGTACACACAGTACCGATAAAGCCCCGATACCGTAGATCTGACAGTATCAGGTCTTTATCGGCACTGTGTGGCGGCTTTTTCCCCGAATGAGCATGTGGCTGCCAAACGTTCGTGTTGGCCGAGCGGTCGTTTGGGAAAGACCGTAAATTTCCCTCTGCCATGGTAGACTCCCTATAGAGGGAGTCGGCCGTGGTCAAGGGAAACACACATTCAAGAACGTCCTCCCTATGCTGTGTATAGGAAGAACACTCAGGACTATGTGTATCCTGATCTTTAGTATTTTTGTTTTCAGTGTTAATTTTAGACCGTGGCTGAAAAGATTGAAACCGGCTGAAATTTTGATACTGCCTGGTATGGGCCATTGATGTCCTATGTGGGGACCAAAGTCATCTGTTGGTCTCCTTCCAGCCCTGTTTAAGACTAATTTCTTGACCATCTTACATACAGTTTTTTTATGGGAGACCTAACACATTCATTCCAACCTTTGTAGCAGTGTTTTTACTAATAATTATCTGGAACAGACAAAATTAATCAGATACATTCAACTTGCCGCTAAAATGGAATGCAATTAGGATAATGCATGTTAATAATTAACAGAAGGCAAGAGACAACTTTATCTCAGGGTACTGCACAGGCTGGTTCTATATTATCGAGGCAAAGCTATGGATATCGGCAGGGTTTTGGTAATACAAAGTCACTATTACAAAGGTTAGATTAGACTATTAGAAACCAAATAGAAGGTTATTAGTTAACCTCAATCAAATGCCATTTTAGCAGATCGTTTGAATTTGTGTCTTGTGATTGCATAGCACTTAAAAATTGTAGATTTTTGCAGCTGCTTCTAATAGGTTTTCTAATGGGAAATATGTGTCCCCTGTGATCACTATTCATAATTTATTAACAATAGCTGAATTAACAATTCTATTTTTAAACACATTTTTTAAAAAGACTTTTCATATTTTCCTTTTGAATTTTGTTTTGTGCCTGTATAATGCTGAGATGCCACACACAAATAATTTACAGTGGGACCACAAAAGACAACAAATAAACATAGTAGTGGAGATTGAAGACATTAAATAGATCTGATCATCAAACTTGGAATCTGTCAAATGCCTTATAAGTGTATGACCAACATTAGAAAACAAAGACACGTAGCTATGTGTTCAGTAACACAAATGCCCCTATTTAAAAAATAAAAATCATAAATGTTGCAGTCATAATTTTATGACAACAAACGTAAATTACCCAATACCGTATATACTCGAGTATAAGTCAAGGTTTTTAGGCTATAAAAATAGCCTAAAAATCGAACCTCGACTTATACTCACTTACCTGTTCGTCCGCCACACGCTTCCGCATCCACTTTTCTGGCTGCTGACGTCACTACTTGGCGCCAGCCTCACTTCCTGAAGCCGAGTAGTGAGGTCAGGCGTCAGAAGACAGCAGCCACATCAGATGTCGCAAAAGGATTATTTGATTGAGGATCCACTATGGCTACTTTACTATTTTTGCTTTAAATGTCCACAAGTCGTCCACAAGGCAAGTTCTCCCCACTGATCTTGGGGTGTGTGCAGTGATTGCCACTGCAGATGTTTGGAAACTACAACTCCCATCAAGTAAAGCATGCTGGGAGTTGTAGTTTCCAAACATCTGGAGTGGCAATGATTTGGGGGGTTACTGTGTGGGATTACAATTATTGTGTGGGATTATAATTTAAAAGGCAACTAAAATTTTTAAAGCAATACAGAATTAGGAGGATGGTATCTATTGTTAAAGATTGCCTTCTGATTCTGTATTGTTTTGAGGCTTTAGTTGCCCTTAAATGGACAGCTGAATTCCCATACAGTAGTCCCATACAGTAATAGTCATACTGGATTTGGCTATTACTGTATGGAAATACTGTATGGGAATTCTGCTGTCCATTTAAAGGGCAACTAAAGCCTCAAAACAATATAGAATCAGAAGGCAGTTGTGGTCAATTCGTACCCTCGGCTTATACTCAAGTCATGTTTTACAACTTTTTCAGGTAAATATAGGTACCTCAACTTATATTCGGATTGACGTATATACAGTAATCTTTACTACACTTGCAGTGACAAGGTGCCACAGGGGTAATAATAAGCGAAGGGCCACACAAGCACATTCCTCACGTGCTCACGGTCACGTTTTGTGATCCAGTAGCATGTGAAAAGCGCAGGCCAGTATAACACAATGTGGGCGGCCACACTGTGTATGCTGAGCTGTGATCATAAATTGGAGCACATGTGATAACCATTTTCCTGTGTATCGAATGCGCTCAAATAACGGATTGGCAGAAAGCAAACGCATTATAACATGCATAAAACACGCAACATTGTATTTGTGCATTTCACACGCGTTACCGTGCGTTGTAGTGTGGACGCAGCATAAGGGCTAGGCCACACTAGTGTGATAACCATTTTCTTGTGTATCGAATGCACTCAAATATCAGATTGGCAGAAGGCAAATGCATTATAATGCGCATAAAACACGCAACATTGTATTTGTGCATTTCACACGCATTACCGTGCATTGTAGTGTGGACGTAGAATTAGGGCTAGGTCACACTAGTTAGCGAAAATCACGGGCGCAATCTCTAGCAAAAATGCATTTTCGCTAACATGGAAATCACGGGAATGTGAACATTCCTGCAATTTCTGATGCGATTGTGCGTCCGTTTCCGTTTTGCACTCAAGCATTTTTCACGCAGTCTCATTAATGTTTCCCAATCAAGGGTCACTACCTTTTCACATTGCTGACAGAACATCACACAAACTGTTTAGAGCACCTTCTGCTACACTCCATGCAGACTACCATATTAGATCATGTTAAATGTGCAATCTCCATTTGCCATTTCCAATGTGCTTTATGCCACTAGAGGTTACCTATACTACTAAAAAAAGCACCAAACTATCCCCTCCCCTACACCAGCGCTGGGTTATGTTACTATATTTGAATGTTATTTGCATAAGCCTGTTTTCTGCTATAGGGTTTGTCTGTCAGTGTTTCTATTTTAAGAAAGGAAAAACATAATTACTGTATATAAGTGTGAAAGACCTAGTGTAATACATGTGAAAGACCTAAGCCTACCAAAGCCTTTAAATGGCCCTGCGTCTGTCAGTGTTCATACATCACGTGCCTATTATTTTAATATTTTATTTGTACTGTGAGATTAAATTATTCATTGATAAACTTTACCCTTTTTTAACCTTGTAATCCTCGTCAGTTTGTATTTAATAGAGAAGTAATGTACAGTAAGCAATATTCTTATTATCGCGGGTTATGGGTCATATTTATCCAAGATTGCTCACAATCGCCATACGAATTGATGAACTATAGATACCTGATCCAGTAACTGAAGTGAAACCTACCAGCAAACAGCTTTGATCAGACTTGCGCCAAGAAAATATTAAAAGCAAATGTCCTATTCATTGGGTTACTGGACTGAACAGACAAATTCTGCCCATGTTACTAATCTGCTCAACTCTGCTGCTTCTAACCGCGATAACTGGAGACTGGGAAAGCTATCTGACCATCCTGCTAATTTACCAGGAAAATCCTTTGTACTGTACCTTGTCAGGACAGAGAATACAAGACACATTTGAATGTATCAAGCAATAAAACAAGTGGTAGTAAACATATCATTGCAATATATACAGTACAGTAGTGCTATCTAGGATGTACTCTGTCAGTATTGGATATACAGACAGAACAACAATAGGTTAGCATGCTAAATAGATGGCAATTCCATTGTATTACAACTTCGTACAGTGTTTCTGGATTACTGTGCATTTGCTGCAGCTTTCTATCCATATTTCAATGCAGATGGAGTAGTTCACCAAATAATGATTATTCTATTGGTTACTGCATGAAACACAATGGATTAAAGCTAGGTACACACAGTACAGATCAGTGAAAGATGACAGACAGGATCTGCAAGATCCTGTCTGTCATCTTTCAAAGATCTGCATACACGCAATCCTGAGTGTTCTCCCTTTACATATCCTAGGGAGAACGCTCGGGACTGTGTGTTTCCCTCGGCCGCGGCAGACTCCTCTATAGGGAGACTAGCACGGCCGGTGGAAATTTTCTGTCTTTCCCAAACGGGCGTTCGGATGACCAGATCAATAGGAGGCCGCATGCTCATTCGGAAAACGAAGGTACACACAGTAACGATAAAGCCCCGATACCATTGGATACGACGGTATCGGGGCTTTACCGTTACTGTGTGTACCCAGTTTAACTCACAGAATATCTACAGTTTTCAGACAAACTTCCTGAAATAAAAAACAACAAAAGATTTATTATTTATACAATTCAAATCAAATTAAAAAGACCTCTGACTGTTGTTATGTTCCAAAACACTGGCCATGTACAATCAATGAGATTTCAATGCTGATGACACGTGTTTACATTTGATTTTAAATTAATTTGATTGATGTTTTTCTATCAGTCATGTTTTTCCCATTTTATTTCTGCAGTCAGTGTGTATTACAGAATGTGGAGACTAGAGACGTGTAGTGTCACAGTAATGTCTGAAAACAGGAAAAATACAATAAACTGCCACATTCCTGCAGCTAACTCCTGATGTGCACGTTTCTATTCCCATGATCTGTGATCTAAATATAGATCTGGCTTTCCTAATTGATGGGAGAGTTTGTGTTCCTAATCTCCATCTCACACTTTCCTTTTAAGGAACATACATAGAACCAATCATATAACTGCACACTCTTACTGCTAGTGAATTCTGTGTGCTAAGCTCATTGTGTATCTTTATATTTTCTTGTAAGTGCAAAATCCACAGCCCATCATTGTTATATATTTGTTTCTGGGGAAATAGATTGTCCTGGATTTCTACCCCCATCTAAACCATAATAGTGTCACTGTACAAAATGTACAAGCACAGCATGGTTTGGTTGGGGGAGGTGTTTATAAGTCACAGGGGGATCATTTCTGTCTCTCCTCTCCACTCCCTCATTGAACAAGCAGATTTACTGTCTGTTCCTTTTTGTCAGCTGTGTGGTTGATCCAGTGTCCCTACAAACGTAACAATAGGTCTGGTTATCAAGCAGATTATAAGGTTCTATTACAGTATATAAATATGTGTGTGTATAAACTCATTAAACCTTGAGGAAATAAATGCTACTTTGCAATTTGAACCATGTACAGCTAATATATTGGCATCCAAATATATAATCTTATTATTTTTACCTTATGTGACATCCAGTCCTGGAGGGGGATGGGTATTTGTTGGCTGACATTACTTGATTTAGGCTGCTTGCTCTTAGTAAAGAATAATCCAGCCCAGACACCAGAACAACCATTTAAATATTTATTTTGACTGCTTATTACCAATAAACTGCTACTTTGTTTCTAAAGGTTTATAGACTGGGTAAAAATCCATTCCCTCTCCCTGGTTTCAATAGCAGCTCCCTGAAATTAGTGAGTAGGGGCACAAAGACTCCAGAGCTCAGGGTTAATGTTTTCTGTAGTAGACCAGTAAAAATGTGTGTTATGATAGAGGGCTAAAGGCTCACGCCAACCCGTCACGCACTATGTGTACGAACGTCCGTTTCGGCTGATAATCAGCCCGTGTTTGGGCACTTTATCAGCCGAAATGGGCGCTCGTTCGCATATCAGCCCAGTGGAATGGGCGACGATCCCCAAACGAGCAGCCGTTTTGGCCGATAAAGTGCCCATACACAGGGCAGTTATCGTCCGAAACGCCCGTTCGTACACATTGTGGTCGTCTGTCAGACATGTGTATGATCCTTAAGGAACAGATAGTTTATTTTCATTAGGCAGCTATTAAGAACATTCTGTACGGACCAGCAACAGTAAAGACAGAATTGTTCTCTATACATCATTATGTAATTGCAGATAATTATCATGAATAAACCCCGGAAATAACCAAGGATGAGGCATTGTTTTTTTGTTCTTTTTGTTTTGTTTTTTTTTTTATTATTACTGCAAGTCCCATCAAGCTTATTCAATAAATTACTCCTTGTTCTTTGACTTAAAGCCAGTTTTCTGATGAGATCTGGTTTTCTTTACTGTCTTCATCCCACTCTACTAGATTTTGGCAGATGAATATATAATTAGAAGTTTTTAATAAGATGTTACTGGACAGTACAGAACAATCTTGTTCTTTAAATTGCATATTAAATTGAAGTTAGATTCAATTTAATATTAAAGGGTATTGTTGTCCATGGATGTACTTCTGTCTGAAATCAATCATGTCTAGAGGAAATGGTAAATATTCATTTTACTGAATGTATTCATTCAGTAAAATGCAGTGTACTTGGTTGATAGTTTTAAGCATCACATAAAGAACTCCCAGGATTTAACTAATAAGATTCAAGACGGGGTACTCGGTGCAGAAGAAACCATGGTGTCCTATGATGTGACATCACTTTTGATATGTTTTCCCACCATGGAGGCTGTTGGTGAGAAATGGCTATGGCAAAACAACGCCAAAACCTCAGAACAGGTATGTTCCTAAGGCACAAGGTACAGGTAACATTTCCTGTTACCTGTACCATGCAAATACCATTAGTGAAATGCTACCTGCAGCATTTACTTAGCCACAAATCAAAAAAATATCAGGGAGATTCAATAAAAGTTCTTATCGTTTAAAATGGAGCTAATTTTGCCCCAACCAATCAGATATCATTTAACATTTAAAAGCTAACATCTGATTGGTTGGGGCAAAATTAGCACCATTTGAAACGATAAAAACTTTTATTGAATAACCCTATATATATCTAAATGCCACTTGTGTGAAAGTAGCCATAGTTGATTCAGAAGAAGGCACAAAAAACACAGTGTGGGTCTGTTGATTCAGAATAATTCCTGAATGAAGAAGAACTTTCAGGGAGATTCAATAAAAGTTATTACCATTTAAAATGGTGCTAATTTTGCCCCAACCAATCAGATGTTAGTTAACATTTAAAAGCTAACATCTAATTGGTTGGGGCAAAATTAGCACCATTTTTAAAGACAAGAACTTTTATTGAATAATAAATTTAAATTCAGAAACTTGTTAAGCCCTCTATTGATAAACCTGCTGTTACCATGTCCGCTGGAACACGGCATCCTGTAAAGTACTGTACCCTTTCCAAGACATAACTTCCAAATCTTAAAGAACAGCGACCAGAAAGTCATTACTTCATTATGGAAATGAAATGTCTCTGTATGCCCTGACATCATTGCATTTACACCTCAGGAGCCTGTAGGCCCAAAAAAACCATCAGGGAGATTCAATAAAAGATCTTATCGTTTAAAATGGTGCTACTTTTACCCCAACCAATCAGATATTATTTAACATTTGAAAGGTAACATCTGATTGGTTTGGGCAAAATTAGCAACATTTTTAATGATAAGTACTTTTAGTGAATAACCCTGTATGTGTTCTTAACCCCACCCTTCAACACAGACCACACCCCCAAACCGCACCCATTTTCTTTTTGGGGGAAGAAAATAGACTATAAAGGGGTTGGATTGATGGGGAGATTGACTGTCGTTTCTACAACAGGCGTCCCTGGGTGTGGGCCTATTGTGCCAAATGGTAAATCTGGGCCTGCGTCATTGGAGGGTGACACAGCTCATAGAAGTGACGTTGACGTCCAGACATACCCATGTACTCAGGGCCGGATTTCTCACAAGGCCAACGACATCAGGGTCTATAGGGATGGCTTGTCTATATCCTGTGGTTTTACTAGAACAAGAATTGCTTACTGCAGTAATAGCAGAGAGACAATGTATCTCTTAAAGGTATCTCCTAAATCTGGGCAGCCAGACAAGAAAAAGCAGAGGGGTAAAATGTAACAACTGGAAAAGAGTGAACCTGCCAAGGGATCGAAATAGAAACAAAGATAACTAATCTTCCACATTGATGTATTTACGGGAGGATTTCTGGTGCCTGGAATCCCCCTTTTCTGCTTAGCATATATACTCGAGCATTAGTCGACCAGAGTATAAGCCGAGGTACATATTTTTACCTAAAAAATTAATAAAACCTGATTGACTCCAGTATAAGCCGAGGGTTGACTTTCTCTCATACACATAAAGTCAGTGACAGCCAATTCCTTGGCACTCCAGATGTTTAGAAACATCTGGAGTGGCAAGTTTCAACAAGCCACATTTGTTTTAACCCAACAAGCAAAAAAAAAGTTCCTGCCCAAAGAAGTTTTTTAAACAAGCTCTCTCTTACCAGCAGAAGTAGGTTATTGCAGAGGTGCTGTGCGAGCACCTGTGTTTCCGCAAGACTGTTCCTGCTCCCACTGGCTCTCTTGACTGCGGTTGCAATACAGTAAGGAAAATATAAGCCAGGGCAAGGTTTTTAAGGCTAATTTTTAAACTGTTATATAGATTGTTATATTTTTAATTGAGCTTTAAGTGATAAGCAGCATTTTTTTTTGTTTGTTTCAAAGATGTATTCAGTCTTCCCTGTGATAGCAGCACAGAGATCTGTATCATCATTAACCCTGCAGCTGCTTACTTACTGTACCTACTACACTGTGATGGAGCTTAGTGAGCAGGAAGAGGGATATTGACAAATTCTGGAGGTGGTTGTATAGCTGACTGATAAGATTGCATTATATTATATATACACAGGAGCAGTCATTTGATGTTGCCCATACATAGTCTAATGTTATTGGCTCCCTCTACTGTAGTAAAGTGAGCCTGTAATGGAAATTGCCATCTTGCCCAATATGTCTCTATCCCATCAGCAAATTCTGTAAGATCCGTCATTAGTGTCACAGTTCTGACTATGAAAGTCACTAATGATAATGTAGTGTAAATGATGAATTTACTTTACAACAAAATTAAAGGGGATATCTGTATTGACTAACTGTGATGATAATCATGGCAAGTAGAGAATATATCATATTATTATATGACCCATATATATATAATATATAGAATACATATATAGAATACATGTTTAATTTGGTCTAAACTATATAAATACATTATGTATAAATATTACACTGATTACACCCAAAAGACCCAATTCTGTCCCTGCATGTACTTTAGACCTTCTTTAGTTGAGCACAGAGAGCATAGAAATGCCCGTGTCCTATTAAAATTTATCAAATCTCTCCACATAGTCAAGCTCTTCCATTCCCTTTATTAATGCAGCTCTTTTCTGAACTTCCTCCATGTTCAAGATGTCCTTTTTCTATACTGCATTACAAAACTGTACTACATATTTCAAATGATTAAGCCTTACCAGTAATTTGTAAAGGGGGAGAATAATATTAGCTATAAAGTCAGTCAGCAATATAATTTACATTGTCAATTGGAAGAAATATAAACAAACAGGTATACTATAATAAGCAGAGCTGGATTAAGCACCCACCCCCACAGTGATTGGTACATGCAAGTAGCCCACAGTGACTGGTACATATAAATTGCTCACACAGACTGGTGCATGCAAATTGCCACAGTGACTGGTACATATAAATTGCTTTTTTTATTATTTATAACTAATTACTGCTTTTACTGTTAATGACTCTGCTGGACCGGAGCCCCTGGCATCCTAATTCCTGGCATGTGCCTTGGCTGCCTTGCCCTTAGTCCTATGGTCATTATAATAAGGAGAAGCTCATAGATATGTGAAATAAGGCTATCTATTTTAGATTGATAAAAATAAACTTTTACAGTCTAAAAATTAAAACTTCATCTTCTACTGTTCCTTATTTCAGAACTCTCCAGACCAAATGTTAATAAGTCTTAATTTTACTTCCTTTAGCACTTGGCCTTGTGTTGCAATACGCACCCACTTACCCTAAAGCGCCAATACGGTGGTGGGTTAGTGTGGGTTTAACATGAAAAGTGCAGTAGCAGCAATGTTCCCTCTAACCTCAAATTGGCTGTGTGCACAGAATTATATTTTCTGTGCGCATGCAAAAGTAAATTTTGTGCGCTCCATAGCACTTACATTCCAGAAGATTTTTGTGTGCACACCACTTTAACCTGTGTGCGCAAGCCTGCAGAAATGTGTGCGCGAGCACAAGCGCACAGCTTAGGGGGAAAACTGAGCAACAGTATGAAAAGTAAAGGTTTTCCACAGAGAGCCGCATGGAAAGCAAAGCAAAGTAGGTTTGGCACGTGTATGTCGCACATGCGCAACAAGCACAACACGTGTGTCCTCTGTGGTAGAAGGTTTTTTTACATATTTTGTTATTGTATATTTCCCGGTAATTTCTTTTTAAAACTGGTTTATATTGCTTTGAGATCGCTCTTGATTGATTTTGTACTTGCGAGCTTTTCCTTGGGGGGAGTTCCCTTTAGATTTTTTGTACACCGAACGAGCTTGATACATCACGTGATGTCATGTGTGGACTCGTGAGAACTGTTTGGTCTTGTGAGTTCTAACGCGCGGCGGCGCCCTTTAAATATACGGGGATTAGAATCTCCAAACTAGCCAAATGAGGACGTTTCTTTAGACGAAACGCGTCTTGGCATTTTTCTGTCCCATGGTGTGCAGCAGCGATCACAGCCTCTACTTTGTTTATCTGACAGACAGTGGACTCTGCAACATTAATACGGTGTCTTTTTACCCTTTATCATCGGTTCTGTGCCACTGTGCTGGTTATTGGCCTATAATAGTTTGCTAGTCTAATATTTGTCATTTACTATCTACCTCATTTTACTATACTGTTATGTGTGACTATGCTACTACAGTGCTGTTTGGCTCTAATATGGTTAGACACTGAATTGCTCTTCATTTTTTTCACCATGGCACATATGTTTTTTAGATGTTTTTAATGTGTTTTTCCACAATAATAAAGGAATTTTATCTTTTGAATAATAGTGTGCACTCTATTCTCTTTTTTTCTTCTTGTTTATATTGCCTGCTAATTGTTTTCATATTAAAATAGGAATTTTATTACCAATTTATTAACCCCCTTGCTTTCCAATCAGTTGCTTTGAATCCCTCTATTAAGGGAATGGGTGGAGTGAGAAAGTCTTTGGACTATTTAATTAAGTGAAAGATTTTCATGACATTTTTATGAAGAAATATATTATCAGAGAAATTGTGCAGTACATACACTTACCCATCAACATTACGTCTATTTAAAGTTTGATCCGACCTGAATGTCAGATCAATAGTAATATCAGGTCACAAACCGGTTTCTTACCTTGCAATGTTACCAGGTGGATAATGCTTTATGATGACGTTATGTATGGAAGTCGAGAGGTATGTCTAATAATGTATGGCCAGCTTAGGGCATGGCCACACTGCAACGCAAACACAATCGCATGCGATTTCATGTGCGATTGTACTCCTTATATTTATGGCAAATGATTGATTCATTTAATAGATTGATTCATTTAAGTTCTATTAAATGTCAAAAGATAAACTAATACCATGAGCAATTTTACCTTTCAGTGTTCCCGTGAAGTGGCCCAGAGTGCATTACAGTTTGAATATTCCTGGCATGACTGCTGATAGAGGTGCTACATCCCCTTCTGGTTGGGGCAGCAGAAGGGGGAGCTGGGCTACGCGTGTATGAGATTAAGGAAGCAACACTTTTACCAGTGAAGCTGAGTTTCATTAAGAGGGACTGAAGGGTTAATGTAACTCTTTATGCTGTACCCACGGTGAGAACCTAAAAGGCTATGTCCTCACCACTGGCTGTACAGCTACTATTACAGGACAATTATACATACTTTTCTCGTTTCCCTCCTTGACTCACTAGCACCCAGGGTGAGGACCTTATCTTTCCTAACCCATGGGAACAGACTCTGTAAAGGTGACCATACATTATGCTGATTTTATGTACAATCCTACATACAATCCAACATTTCCATTGATTGGCCGAAGAATTTTAACATTTTCACGATCTTATAATGCGACATTAGATCGTAATATCAATCGCAATTATCAGGAAAGTCATTTTTTTAAGTCAATTGGTTAAATGATTGTAGTATTTTCTGAAGTTCCGACTAAATATAAATGTAATGTAACCTCACAATGGATGACATTTGACATTAATTACAAAACTAATTGAATGTCGAACAATATGTATGGTACATCTACATACGATTAACATTGCACGTCAAAGGACCGGTCGGTTACAGGTCGCAATTACGGTTATATTAACCTTTTGTAGTGTATGGCCACCTTTAGCTGTTATACTTTGTATATTGTTGCACTTTTAAGGGGAGGTTGTTTGGGTGGATTGGGGGATTGCCCTTCATAGTCCAGCTCTAGTCCCTTCCCTTCTTTTGATTTTGCAGAGCGTGTCTTTCCACAATTTAGCCTGCCTGCAAAGTGAAGGGGATGAGTTCGGACAGGAGCCATACTTTGAAAGAAAGATTTCTTGATCTGCTGTCCACCCATGGGTGTTAACAGCAATTTCAGTCCTCAACCCTTAAGACAGTAGATGTTGAATAAAGCCTTAAGTTTTCTTTAAAGTTTACATTTTTAGGTTTAAAGGACCACTAAGCCCCAATATATAATTTTATGGGCTGTAGTAGCCTTCTGTTTTGTATTAATTAAAAAGTAATTAAAACGTTCAGCCTCTCTGCAGACTTAATAAAAAAAATATTGTTTCAAGTCAGGATTCAGGCAAGGAAATTACTTCTAATATATTTCATTCAAAGAGAGCTGCAATCAACATTCCTATCATTATTTTATTTATGTTAATCAATAAACATAATGCTTACATTCCAACAACAAATCCAAGGAATTAACTTTCGTAAACAAATACACAGATTTTAGTGAGATGCTGCAAGAAGGATTGAAACCAAATATTAAACAATTGTAAGTTATACATCCTCCCATCTCAGCTACAGCTGCTTTGTCTTTAGCTTCTGCCTGTCACTACCTTTGAAAATGAAAATTGTCGCTGTGCATAGTGGGGTGGGAGGGGCTGCTGGGGAAAGAGGTGTGTTGCGGAGTTGCGAGGGGCTGCTGGGAAGGGGGCATGGCCCAGTAGTGTCACACCCCTGGGGGGTGCGCACTAGCAAGGAGGGCCTCCCCTACCTCCACAGGCAGGCACCCACCATAAGCCCTTAAAATGGCCTTTTGGGGCTTGAGGGGGTCCCGCAGCTCGAAACTGGACCTCCCCTCCACACTACTTATGTGCCCTTGTGGCACCAACAAGTGCCTTTCTTGGGAGTCCTCCAGATCGAAACCAGGACCCCTATTGGCTTTTAAAGAGCCCTTGTGGCTCTAATAACAGCCTTTAGGATAAGGAGGTCCCACAGCTTTAAACCAGGACCACCCCTGGTACTAAAAAGGACCTCTTTAGGTCTCTGACATATTCTTTCTCACCGCTGTGGATGTCGACAATGACACCAACATTGCTGATGTAAGCAACACTCACTAATGTCACCACTGCTACGAACATCGCTGCTGCCAGCATCCTGATCACGGAGTCTTCTATCATCATCATCACTCATTTGACTTCTGTGCAGGTTTGCACCTTCTTATATAGGATTGCTGAAAGAATAAATACAATTTTAATCTTATTAGAGCCAAAGGGTAACTGAAAGCCATTTTAGATGGCTATCCCAAGAAACGGAGAGAATTCCAGAAATGTACAAAACTATCAACAGGAAAACATATTCTGATCTAACACTTTTTGGTTACTATAGAATTCTATGCATATTTCTGTAGTTTTTAAGGCCTTCACTATTGATCTAAAATAAGGGAAAAAATGTTTCCCTCCTTCCATCCCTTTAGGTAGCAACAGCTCCTTTACATACAGTATGGGTTGCAGTGCATCCAGGAAGGCAATATTTCAATATATTTGCTTGGAACACAGAGTTCACCCCATTTACCAATATGAAATTATTAAAAGTAAAAAAAATGCACTTGGTTAAGAAATACTTTTAATTTTAGGAAAGCAAATTTCCCCTGGATAAAAATCTCATCAGCATATAAACTGGAAAGATATTTTCTCAGGTAAAGATACTGAAAATAAATGGAATGTTTTTAAAGGGGTTTTAAACAATTTTACATCTAAATGCATACACTTTGGAAATAAAAAAATAAGTCCACTCCCATGTGGCTTAATTCTGATGTCATGGAGGAAATGGAAAGAGCTTTTAAAATTTGAGAAAATAAAGTCAGGGAATGGAGCGGGCCTTTAAGGGGGAAATTCAGAGAGAATACATATAGATTAAAGAAAGAAAGAAAAAAAAAAAAGAGTAGTATTTTCCCATCCTAATGACCTTAACCTGTATAAATTAATGCTTCTGAAATACTGACTTCCTGTTTGCAGGACCCCTAATAGAGACTGTTATGGTCTTGCCCTTGACCTTTGTGCCTGGGTTAAATCAGTTGCTCAGTAGACAGCTGAGCATATTTGACCCATCCAACAGCCAATCAGTAGAAATAACTGTTGGGAACGTTCCAAGGCAGTGTGCATTCTGGGAAGAAGGACCGTTACAGAACCTGCAGGGTACTATTGTACATGTGTTATTAAGCCAGACCGAAACTGGACACCTTTCTGAAAACAGTGCTGTTCAATTTCTTTTCTTTATGTTGGTATTTTTCTTTCTGGAAATCCAATTGATTTTATTACTTATTTGTGGGCAAAGCTCTGTATCACATTACTGACTGATTTATGTAATTTTAAATACACTCATAAAAGATTTTTTTTTGCCTTGTTAAATAAAATATCCCACTTCACCGTTAATATCCCTGAAACAAGTTTTGTCCTGTTTGTGCAATTTTGCAACTGAAAAAATGTATGTAGCTAATTGGTTCTGCTTTATTAAGCTAAACTCTGGTTTACTGTACTGTATATGGTAAACAATTTTCCTGTTAAATAACAGAGCAATGAATTTCCTATGTAGAATTACTCTATTTTATTTTTTATAATGTGAATCTAGCATGAAAGATTTCAAAAGATGTGTATTTTATAAATCTAAATATTTATTGAAAGGAAGAATAACATTTGCACTTGTTTAGATTCATAGCTAAGGACTTGATTTTATTATGGAAATCAGTACTTTGTTTAAGGAGGAACTTTGGGTGATCATATATGAATAGGTCTGTAAGAAGAGGGCCCAGTAAGTAGCACCTAAAAATAACTGGCAAATTGCCAAACAGTGTGCATTGATTAAAATTGCAGTTATTTCCTAACCAGTGCCATCAATACAGTAGTTCTCTTATGCCTTTCAACAATCCTATGATGATGTATCTAGCTTATGTGAATTAAAATTTACAGGCAAGCAAATTTCACTTCCTGGTCTGCACTGTGTATTTTGTGACATAATGCATAAGCCCCAACCCCCATAGAAATCCTTTAGAAATCCATCTAACACAACACAGTGCATTCTCAAGTGCAATTTCTTCTTCTCTCAAAGTTGAATTACACACATTAAACAGAATTTAACAGGTGCCATAAATCTCCTCCTTCCTTGTAGGTAACAGGTGATGTCTGGTTAACCCTTCATCATCAGACTAACTGGGTTTTAACCTTAAAAGTGCATTAATCCATTACTGGTGGTAAATACAAAGTGCCATCAAGTGCATATTGTAAAATACATTGTGCATATCTTATTAATAAACACATTGTAGCATAAAGTGCTAACCTTGTTCTTAGAAATATATTCGATATATACATTGTAATAAAGTGCATGTAAAGTGCGTTCAATAAATACATTTGTAATAAAGTGCATACATTTAGTCCCATAAAGTGCATTCATTAGATACATTGTATTGAGGTGTACAGATGCATTATATTAAAGTGTATAGATTACATAGTGCAGTTTATCTTGTGCAGACACTAATATGCCTATAATAAAGAGCCTTATACATTTTCTTCAAACTAACACTTATAATGCTACGTATGATATACATTTTTACACGAAGCACCAGAAATAGAACCTATGCATAGTTTAGGAATTATTGAACATCAATCTACCTAATAATCGATCATGTGGCATTTACATCAAACAGGGCAATGCAATTGTTAGATTGTTAGTTTTTATTTTTTTAGAATAGTTTTTTTCTACTGGCTTCCGCTTCCATAGAGAGTATTCTGTCCTTAAAATTAATGGTAAGGTCGAGGAAATGTATGCTATCTCTACACACCTCATAGGTGAATTTAATGGTTTTATAGGCCATATTGGCTTCTGTTATCTCATGTAGCATATTTTCTTCTCCCTCCCAGAAAAACAGGATATTGTCTATAAAATGATAACCCCTAAAAAATTTGCAATATTTAGGATTCTCCAAAAAGAGTCTCTTTTCAAGGTCATAGACAAAAATATTGGCATATGTGGGGGCTGCCGCCGCCCCCATAGAGGTACCCTGCCTCTGCCAATAGTACTCTCCTTTAAATCTAAAAAAAAATATTTTTAGGACTAATTTCAAACAATCTAACAGAAAGTAGGTATGTTCCTGTCCCAACATCGTATCCAGCAACGCATTTTCTATTGCTCTTAGACCTTCATTATTCAGTATAGATGTGTAGAGGCTCGTAATATCTAGACCACACATGATGGTCCCGGGGGCCCAGGGTCTCTAATTCAGCCAACCTCTTAAGCAGATTGGTTGTGTCCCTCAGACACACTGGTATTTTCTTAACAATCTCCTGTATAAAACTATCTACAAATAGGGACAAAGGCTGAAGAAGAGACCCTACACCCGCAACTATGGGCCGTCCTGAAGGATTCTGCAAAGTTTTATGCTCTTTAGGGATAAGTAGAGAACAGGGATTTTAGGGTATTGTACATGTAAAAATTCACTCACTTCTATACTGACAATGCCATTCTGAAAAGCTTCATTGACCAAAGAGTCAATTTCTTTTCTTAACACCGTTGGATCTTTCATTTCATAATGGCCTGGCATTGTCAGTTGTTGAGTAGCCTCTGCCATGTAGTCTCTTGCATCCATTACTTCAATAGCTCTGCCTTTTTCACTGTAATCCCTGTATTATTCATCAATTGTCTTTCATCGCCACTCTTTCCTTCTTACTTAGGTAACCCTTATCTATTTCCTTATACCATAAGTTTTTAACTTTATCCACCACCACTTTTTCAAACGCATCAATGGAATTACTGAATGCCATAGGTATAAATTTACTCTTTTTCTTAAATTTAGAAAAGTTGATTTGTCCATCAGTATCCTTAGTGTCAAAACAAACATAATTTCAGTTTTAATTTCCATATGCATTTAAGAAAGTCAATTTCCCAGTCTATAAATTCAGGCCTATAAGATCGCACAAAGCCCAACCCTTTATTCAATAGGGATTCCTCCGCTTCACTCAATTCATATGTAGAAATATTAGTAATAAGGGAGTCAATTACCTCTTCTGCTGTGTTCTCTTTGGGTGCTGTTCCCTCCGCGGCTCTACCGCTACTCCTTTTGTTTTGATTTTTCTTTTCCCTGTCACGTTTTCTGTGTTGCTGTTCCCTAAAAAACTGCTTTGTGATGAGGTATAAGATTCACCCAGGTATTCTTTATGCTTGGCTTCCAATCCCTCTAAAGTGCTTTTGGGTAATTCCTTATCCAGCTGATCTCTGGTACATGTGATCTGTTCCTGAATACTATCTATCTTCACCTTTAATCTCTCCACTGTACATACCATCAGATCCAGACTGAATTTGTTACTTATCTCTTCCCACCGCTTCACAAGTACCGGATCATCTGCACACAGTGTGGGTCTTACATTGGGTTGCAAGCCTCTTGGGACTTTACTTACTTTGATATATTGTACCAAAGTATTGCGATGAAGTGTAAGACTCAGCTCTCTTTTGCGCAAGTTCAGCAGAGCATAACCCGATTCATCCTTCCTCGGGACGCTCAGAGAATCCATCCCACCGGCTTCGGCTTGTGTGTGCAGCCACAGTGAAACAGAAGATCCGAAGCTATGGCAGAAGCCGCTTTGAGCGAACCTATGGCTTCCCAGGGGAATGTGTTTGCCTACACAGAACAAGAGAGAGAACAGATTGTAAAGATAGCCAAAGCCGGTGGGATGGATCCTCTGAGCGTCCTGAGGAAGGAGGAATCGGGTTATGCTCTGCTGAACTTGCGCAAAAGAGATCTGAGATTGCATACATTTCCTCGACCTTACCGTTAATTTGAAGGACGGAATACTCTCTACGGAACTCTATCAGAAGCCAGTAGAAAAAAAACAATGTTCTATTGGCATTGAGTTTCCATAACAAGAATGTAATAAGAGCCATTCCTAAAGGCCAATTCGTGAGAGTGAAAAGAGTATCGAGCTCTGATAAAGCATTTAAATGGGCGGCTAATAATTTGAAAAATAGATTCCACAGAAGAGATTATAATAAGGCTAAAGTAGAGGCTCAACCTCTGGAAGTAGAAAGAATGGAGAGGAAGGAACTGTTGGGACCTAAAAGAACTATGGGTCGTAAAAGTAATAGGGATATGGTTATGGTCTTCCAATATAGTAATTTGAGTGGAAAAGTAGAACAAATAGTTCATAAATTTTGGCCCATCTTACAGAAAAACAGCTACAAAAATGGTGTAGAGAAAAAATATCTTTCAGTTATAGAAGGGGGAGAACTTTGAGAGATCTCATATGTCCCTCAGAGAAAAAAAGACGAAAAGAAACTGCTATTCTGTGGACCACCCAAATTTGGGACTTTTCCCTGTCTGCAGTGTGATTGCTGTAACAGTATAATTAAGGGCCCATCATTTAACCATCCGAGTAAAGGCTTCGAGGTTAGCCCTAAAGTGTGGGCTACATGTAACACCGAATTTGCAGTTTACCTGATTAAATGCTCCTGCGGGTTGCCTTACGTAGGTCAAAAGTCTAGGCAGGTTAAACTGCGAATTCAGGAACACAAACGAAGCATAACTAATTTCAAAATGAGTACCCAATATGATACTCCAGTATCGAGACATTTTGTAGAAAATAAACATAATAGCTCTCAGCTTAAATGGAGAGTACTGGATGTAATTGGCCCTTTAAAGAGAGGTGGGGATAGAAAAGAGAGACTTCTGCAGAGAGAATGGATATGGATAAAGAGACTTAATGCTATGACTCCACTAGGTCTCAATGACTTTTGGAGTCTAAAACCTTATCTATAAAATAATGTAATAGTAATACTTACCTTCTATTTCTGTCTAGATATGTATATTGAATCCAAAGATGTATGGCCTGAAAACTGCCATCGACGTATAAAAAATTGTAATCTAACTATTGAATTGCCCCGTTTGATATAAATGCCACATGATCGATTTTTAGGTAGATTGATGTTCAATAATTCCTAAACTATGCATAGGTTCTATTTCTGGTGCTTCATGTAAACATGTATATAATATGTAGCATTATAATAAGTGTTAGTTTAAAAGAAAATGTATAAGGCTCTTTATTATAGGCATCTTAGTGTCTGCACAAGATAAACTGCACTATGTAATCTATACACTATAATATAATGCATCTGTACACCTCAATACAATGTATCTAATGAATGCACTTTATGGGACTAAATGTATGCACTTTATTACAAATGTATTTATTGAATGCACTTTACATGCACTTTTTCATTTATCGAATATATTTCTAAGAACAAGATTAGCACTTTATGGTACAATGTATTTATTAAAGGGCATGTCCACCCCCAAAATTATAATTCCCCCTCACTACTGGCCCCAATCTGTAGTGTATAAAAATCCTTACCTTACATCCCAGATCTGCATGGCTCAGTACTTGGTCCTCTTCTTTTCTCCATTTACACCTATGACCTTGGACAGCTTGTAAGCTTATTTGGATTTCAGTATCACTTGTATGCGGATGAGACCCAAATTTACATCTCTGCCACCAGATCTCCCTACACTGACATCCAAGGTCCCAAACTACCTTAGTGCTATCTCTGCCTTCATATCCTCCCGCTTCCTCAAACTAAACATGGACAAGACTGAACTTTTCCTTTTCCCACCCTCACGTTCTGTTCCACTCCCTAGTCTCACTATTAATATTAACACACCAATATCCCCATCTCCTCATGTCTGTTGCCTGGGAATAATGCTATATTCAGATCTTTCCTTCAAACCCCATGTCAACACGCTTACCTTTTTCTGTTGGGTCCAACTCGGAAACATCTCCCGCATTCGTCCCTTCCTCTTGAAAGAAGCTACAAAATCCTAGTCCATGTCCTAAACATTTACCGAGTAGACAACTGCTACAGTTGTTGTGGTGTACCAAAGAACCGCCTGGCACCACTTCAATCCATACTAAACTCTGCTGCCCAGCTCTTTCACTTCTCTTCTCACTTCTCTAACGCATCTCCTCTCTGTCAGTCTCTCCACTGGCTGCCAATCACGCAAAGGATCCAATTCAAGCTGCTAACCCTATCCTATAAAGCACTATCCAATACATTTCAGAACTGATCAACAGAACCCTCCCAGACGCAACCTCTGTTCTGCAAATTATATCCTCTCATTCAACCTTGTCACCTCTTCCCATGCCCGCATTCAGAACTTTGCTTGTGCTGCCCCTCTGCTCTGGAACTCTCTTCCTCCATCTGTCAGTCACTCACCATCCCTTAATACCTTCAAGCGTAACCTTAAAACCCACCTCTTCAGACAAGCAGACATTTACCCTCTCACTAACCCAACCTGATCCTAACCTCCTCTCACACTCCACTGCCAATCTATTTACAGCCTACCGATTCACGTTATTCCCATTTCCTCTAGACCGTAAGCTTTGGGCAGGGTACTCTTTCATATTGTATCACGATATTGCTGTAAGAAACTCATCCCTCTGTGTATTACCTGCGTATGTAGTATGTATGACTGTATAACATGTATTACCCTGTATGTAATGTATGACTATGTAGTTGTAAAGCGCCATAGAAAATGTTGGCGCTGTATAAATCCATACAAACAAAATTAAAAAGTCACCAATGAGTTCCATGACCATAAAAAAAGAACAACAGGAACAACTTCTATGTTAAAATTGCCACTCTACTATATAGTAGCGTGAGAATTGTCAGGGTAATTTTTTTACACTTGGATCCTATAGGTGAGTACATAATCCACAATTGCTATCTGTTTTTAACTGCACATTTCTATATTACATGGTTATTAATTGTACTCCTTCATGCTCGGATATAAAATTGATTTATATGTAGCAAAACTTTGCAAACGCTATTAATGTGGACATGAAGCAGCATGAGTATTTACAGACTTTATTCATGCTTCTAGAATTGAAAGCTAGTTCTCCTAAAAATGTCCATTTACTTCCTCTGCATGTCTCTGAGCCCTTGAATTTAAATAGAAGTCCTTTGTAGTCAACAGAAGCTTTTTGTATTTAAAATGAAAAAAAAAAATCTGCTTTGCATGCCCGCTGCAACCACTAATTTAGTTTCCTAGTAAACAGCGTATATATTATATTGGAAACATCAATTTTTGTGATACTTGGGTTGGTGCAACATGCTGCATGTGGGATTGTTCATTTTGAAGTCGGGTGTGGGTTTTTGCATTTATGGCCATAAAACAAACTTTTTTTTTATCACATGACCCTGAAACCTCCAAATGTTCATGTTTCATTGGTTGTACTCTTTAAGGTCAATGAGGAGAAAAATTCTCAAAATTCACTGATAACGCGTCAAAGCTTTCGCAGACTCTTGAGCTAGGTAAATATATTTCTCCTATGTGTCCCCTGCAATTTTGTACCGAATTTTGTGTCGCTATCTCAAAAACTGTGGGAGGAGATACAGTCCAAAAAAGTAAAAGAATAAAAAGGGTAGAAGATGAAGAAGAAATGGAAAGAACATGGAATACAGCAGCTGCATTGAACCAAATATAAAATAACTTATGCAGCAAACTCCAAACCACCTTTAAATGAAGACACAGACACATGAAAGTGGAGAAAGGCAGTGGCAGTTTATTTGAACCATTTTAACCAATAACTTTTTAATATTTTTAAATAAACCCTTTCAGCCAGTGTTGCTGTAGGCCTCTCCTGTCCTGGTCTGGGCAAACTTGTATGGTGAACTGGAGAGCTGACCTAACGGTGTCTGGTGAAGTAAAGAGATGACCTAACAGTGTCTCTTAAACTGGAGGGGGTGATCTTATGGTGTCTGCTGAACTGGAGGGTTCAGAAGCAACTTTTTGGCCAGCCCTCCATTTCAACAGGCAAGGTTAAGTCTGTAATGGCTGGTGAACTGGACAGCTGATCTAACAGTGCATGCTAAACTGGCCTGGAGGCTGACCTAATAGTGTCTGTTAAACCTGAGGGCTGACCTAACAGTGTCTGCTGGACTGGAGGGCTGAACTAACAGGAAAATATAAGGGCAGCTTGTAAAATTTGTCTCAGGTGCCAAAACGTCTAGAAAGTACCCCTGATTGTATTAAAACTTGCCACCACTGAACTAGCGTGACTTACCAGGGAGCCTGGCCTAATTAAAATTGGCCAACCTTACCTCCACCCTCTTTTGCCTTGCCTTACCTTTGCCTAGGCATGTTAAAAGGAATGTCCAGTCAAAAAATAAGTTTAGCTAGAAATGTAGAGGACCCCTCCCCAACTCTGCTGCTCTTGCAGGTGGAAATATTTTGAACAGAAAGACAGCTCCTACTGTTTAGTCTTGGACTTTGAACAAACACTGCAGGAAAACCATAAGGTGCACAGATGTAAGGTGCACAGATGTAAGGTTTTAAACTTCATTTTTAGTTTTAAACTAAATTTTAGTTCAGGGGGGTGGATATACCCTTTAATGTGACATTTTCAGTAGAAAATATTATGAATGGATTTATATCCGTAAAGATATATACCGTATATATACAAAGTCTAAAATGTTGCTTTCATAAGCAATATTCTTGGATCTTAACCCTTAAATAATAATTGGAATTGAAAAACCATACTTTTATAGAATTTTCCCACAAAGAATTTGTGGATATTTATCATTTTTTGCAAGGGGTCCCCGGGGAAAAGGGTTTGTGATGATATTCCCACCATAATAAAATGCCATAAATAGAATAGTTTATATGTATAGCGGTTATCAAGGCAGTGAATATAATCAGAAAACTCAGCACCTTTGATATCAATTTGTTTAAACTCATTTGGCTTTATATCTGGGACAGATTGCTTAATGATGCCATTCTTTTTGAAGCTACTGTATATATTGATCATTTTTACACTTGCTTTTTGAAGTTTTATTTGGAAATTGACTTTGCATAGGTTTTCCTAATGATGTATATGGAACACCCTACTACAAAAATTAGATCATGCATAAATCTATGTAGAGGGAAAAGGACAATAGTGCTTTGGGAGGTTATCGTAGAGCTTGGAAGAAAAGATGGGGAGTGTAAGGGTAGGACTGAGTTGTTTAGGCGTGTGGCCTGGTGATTTTTTTTCCAGTTGGGGATAGTAAATTTGAGATCTTCTGGTATTATTCACATTGACTAGTAAAGTTCATGTACAGACACTGTGTTTGTGGGGTAACTATAGATGACACTCTAAGGCTGGGTTTCTCAAAGGGTGTGCTGGGGCACACTGGCGTGTCTTTGTATTCTAAAATATAAATTATGATAACATTTCAACACTGTCAATGTAGTATAAAGTTACACTACATTGATTTGAATACATTATACATAGTAAAGTACATTTATTTGACACATACAACCTATCAGTATGTCTTTATGAATGTAGCAGAAACTGGAGTGACTGGAGGAAACCCACGTAAGCACGGGGAGAACATAGAAACTCCTTGCAGAGGGTGGATTCGAACTCAGGACTTCAGTGCTGCAAGGTCCTTCTCTTAGCTTGTTGAGCCCAGGGATTTTCAATCAGATACTTTTGCTAAAGAAGAGGGAAAGTAAAATGAGTGACTTTGTGTAGTGAAAGGTGATTCATCATTTTAATCAGTAATTTGTTTACTTTTAAAACAGGTAAACATTTGTTTATGGAGTACTCCCTCTTTAACTAGACTTCTTCTTACATATTTTATTACAATAGATAACTGTGTCTAAACAGATTTTTCACCTTAAGAATGGACTCCGGGGTTAGAAAACTACCAAGACATTTGTTTTTAGGTTAATGAAAAGCAAAAGTTTTCAGCTGTTGCTTCTATTTTTAATATTCTCTAATTCCCAGAGCAGTTGTTCCAAGAAAACATCATGCTAAGAGTTGCACAATGACCTCAACCATTTAATTATCAGTAATTGTATCAAATCACATTTACTCTTTCATGTTTATATTTAAGTGAAATTAAATTGATTTGCTTGACTAGGCTACCTAACAGACCACTCAAAAGTACCTTTCTATAACAAAATAGACAAATTCATCTTAAGTGTAATACACTGAGTTATATACTGTAAATGCTTGAAGAACATTTCCAGAACTGCCTTACAGCATATCTGTAGGGATTGCATGGGTTAAACGGCAATTCCTCATGGGAATGATTGCTGGGTATAAAAGAAAAAGATTCTGAATTGAGAAAGCCAGTCGGATGACAAGCGAAATGTCTTCAAGAACTAAACTTTAAGTCCAGTTGATCTAAACTTAATACAACCTCTACTGAGGATTTTTTTGCCCATTTTCCGCAGTTGAATCTCTGCTACAATCTGTTTAGGTTTATTGCCCAATACCCTCAGAAATTGGGAGAAAATTACTCCTTTTCTTCAAGCTAAATGGATGGCAACTGCAGACAAAATTGTATTTTCATCAGTAGCTTTACTGTATAGGCTAGTCTCAAACTTATTATTTTCTGTAGAGATTCTGAGGTCCAAAAAGTCAACTCTTTCTTTATGGCTCTCCATGGTGAACTTGATAGGGGTATTCAGGTAATTGAAACCTAAGATGAAGTCTTTACACTCCTCTTCAGTGCTTGTCCAGCCTTTAAGTAGTCATTGATATATATCTCTTATATATTGGTAATCTGTCGTCAAAATATGGAAAGATGTATGATACCTCAAAGTGGTGATAACACACTTATATGTTCCAATACAAGCTTACAGATGTGGTAGGAATCGGGCCCTTCTTAGAAGGGAGGCCCATTGGATTAGAGCGCTTAATACGTTAACCCCACGGGGACTTAATGAACAGCTAGCATTGTCTTGCTTTTTATAAGGTGTTTTTTGACATCGTGGAGTTGTATTTGTTACTCAGCTGGTCTTTCCTTATAAGCTAGAAAAGGTTAAAGGACATGTCCACCCCCAAAACTATAATCCCCCCAACTACTGGCCCCACTCTGTAGTGTAATAAAATCCTTACCTTACATCCCAGCTCCAAATGGTTCTCCTGTAATGTCCCCCCACAGTCCCAAAAACTGGCCACCAGGAGGATAGCAGAGTCCATATAGTACTCTGCCTCCTGTCTCCCCTCGGTAGAAGTTTGGCATGCGCACTGCAGCCCTTCTCTCCCTGCCTCTCCCACCCGCTTTGGTCTCCCTCCCCCTAGCATAAATCCCTTTTTTTTAGTATATTATAGCCCATGTTCCCCCAGCCCCAACCGCTATAATTATAGTCTCAGAAAGTCCCCCGATCATTACTTAATTACCTCTCAGCCAATCATAGACACGCTTGCCGATCCCACCCCCTGCTTGCAGTTCCGTGCAAGCAGAGGGCTGGGGCATTGTGGCGAAGGAGAGAGGGAAGGTAATTAATGATCCGGAGACTTTCTGAGACTATAATTATAGCGGTTGGGGCTGGGGGAACATGGGCTATAATATATTTAAAGTTTCGATAAAGGGTGGACATGCCCTTTAATCCCCATTAGGAGTTAGAAAATATTGGTCTTTTAAATGTGAAGAAGATTAGTGGAGTCCCCATTGTGGCACAGTGTGTGATACCCAGATAGGGGGTCCTTATAGCAATTTAGTATTAGTTTTATGAATAGAGATGGCTAGCATGTAACACATTATGTATACTTAATCTTTGGATAGAAATGACCAGCCCATTTGAAATAAACATTTAAATTCCTCCTTACAAGATTCTTTAATTTTATACCATGAATACTGGATTACCAAAATAAACTGGTAATGATTTAAACCCCTCCTTGTTTTTCCCCTTTCTTTCACACTCTTGTTATATTTTCATTCCTTACTGGTAACTAAAATTGTCCACAGACTTCCTCAAAATTTTACTAGTCCACCCTCCCACAATATGTTCCTGCTGATTTCTGTGTGTGATGGTAACTCCAATCAATATTGCAATTGTTATAAAATTGCAAAATGATCCAGCCAAGCAGTTGTTAGAACTTTGCAGGATTGTTGGGAGGTTAGTTTGTAGCATATGGCCAGCTGTGTATGCTCACAGACGAACTGTAAAGATACCGCCCCAGTTGATTCGTGCTGGAGCACTATTTCTTCTTCACCAGATTAATGTGCGTTATGGCACAGATGCTTTACCCAACTGCTGTTGTGAGGAACTGAGCCATTTGACCCAACTCTCTCATTGGCTGTTGGAGGAGGACAGGATGAGTTGGGGTCAACAGGTAAGTGAAGCAAATGGAGGATGAGATCTTCAGAATCTAACAAGAGCTGTGCATTCTATGCTATAGATGTACTTTAAAGCATGAGTGCACTGTAAAATCAATTTGTTTATTTGGAAGCTGCAGCTTTAAAAATACCGTTGCCATTTTTTTTTTAACCTATGTCCCTCCAGAGCCTACCTTTTGTGCCTTAAAAGTTGCTGACATCTTGTTACTGGTTTGCTGAAAGGTTAAGCTCCGCCCCTCTGAGATTCTCTGCTTTCTCCTGTTTGAGCCTCAGTCGATAACACCTGTGAGTTTCGTGCACGGAACTCACAGGCATTACTGTTTGATGCTCAAGCTGGAAAGTGCACAGAACTCACAGGCATTACTGTTTGAGGCTCAAGCAGGAGAGTGCACGGAACTCACAGGCATTACTGTTTGAGGCTCAAGCAGGAGAGTGCACGGAACTCACAGGCATTACTGTTTGAGGCTCAAGCAGGAGAGTGCATGGAATTCACAGGCATTACTCTTTGAGGCTCAAGCAAGAGAGTGCACAGAACTCACAGGCATTACTGTCAGAGGCTCAAGCAGGGAAAATCTCAGAGGGACGGAGCTTAACATTCAGCAAACCAGTAACAAGATGTCAGCAACTTTCAAGGCACAAAGGTAGGCTCTGGAGGGAAATGGGTAAAAAAAATATGGCAACAGTATTTTTAAAGCTGCAGCTTCCAAATGAACATAACTTGATTTTACAGTGCACCTATCCTTTAAAGGGGAAACAAAAAATGTGCTTTGTACATACATGCTTTTGTGCTCTCAATTTAAAAACCCCAAGTTATTTACACACCGTTTGATCCCCAGTTATTTACACACCTCTTCTTCAGCCTTTATCTGGGCAGCCTCTCCCATGAGGCAGAGTCATGAGGCACTCCTTCCATTCACAGAAGCCAGTCACACTTTGGGCAGACCTAACCGTATCTGCTGAACTCGAAGCCTGGATGCTTCAGCAGCCAATTTTTGGTCAACCCTCAATTTCAAGAGACACCGTTGAGTCATCCCTCCAGTTCACCAGCCACTGTTTAGTAAACACTGGATGGTGAACTGGAGGGCTAACCTACCAGTGTCTGGGGAACTGGAGGGCTAACCTACCAGTGTCTGGTGAATTGGAGGGCTGCCCTCGCAGTGGCTGCGGAACTGGAGGGCTGCCCTCGCAGTGGCTGCGGAACTGGAGGGCTGCCCTCGCAGTGGCTGCGGAACTGGAGGGCTGCCCTCGCAGTGGCTGCGAAACTGGAGGGCTGCCGGGTTCAGCTGCCACTGTTTGTCTACCACGGCCACCTCTACAGACCATGGCTACTTACATAGACCATGCCTGGTGTTTTGCGGCGGCCTGCGAAGCACACTGCAGGAAAATGTAGGGACAGCTTGAAAAATTTGGCTCAGGTGCCAAAAGGTCTAGAAGTCCCCCTGAACTTTATAAATGTGCAGTCTTATAGCTTAAGGTGCACTTTACAACTATCCATTTGGTGGATTACTGCCTTTTTTTCCTGGAAATTTTAAGTGTTGCCTTTCGTTCTCCTTTTACAGGATTAACCCATTTATGTCTGCAGTACCTCTTTCCTCTGGAACGGGGCACTGCTGACAGGATGAACACCAAAAAGCAATTACAAGGGAATCCCAAACAAAAAAAGTATATCAAAATAGCATATCAATAAAGCACAGAAGATTTATCTGCACACTTCCCCCACTAGCACCAAATAAACCCCCATCTCAAGCACCAATATTATCTATGCATAATTATCCCTCCCTGTTATGCAGGATAATTCATAAAGTGCAGTGCAGACAAAACATTAAAATATATACATTATCAGGGAGATTCAATAAAAGTTCTTAGCGTTTAAAATGGTGCTAATTTTGCCCCAACCAATCAGATGTTAGCTTTCAAATGTTAAATAAAATCTGATTGGTTGGGGCTAAATTAGCACCATTTTAAACGATAAGAACTTTTATTGAATCTCCCTGTATATATTTCCGGGGTACTTAATTGCCAAAAGATTCTTGTCATGTCATACTGAATTGAGAAAGCCAGTTGGATGACTAGTGAAACGTCTTCAAGAACTAAACTTCAATTCAATTCCATAAACAAGCACCTAGTGCTATCAGGAATGATACCACATGTGAATACTCCCAACTTAGCGTCTAAAACAATCAGTCATCCTGTTTGCCTGAAATATCAAAAGCGGGACTTACGTGAGAAGCCAGGCTCCATGACACAAAACCTATGGGTGGCTACACTCTTCAGCCGAATCTGATCTCAGATACGCTGTGCTCACTAATGGCTAATAGCATGTCACACAAACCGAGGGCCAGTGGGAGGTCTCTGCCCTCCTGCAGTGTCTCACACAAAGACCTACGCATTTCTCCCTTCTGCATGAATACGCAGGGGCTTCCTCAGTGTCACATCGTAGCTGACGTGAGACCACCTTTTATCTCATCATTTACCTATTTTCCTTAAAGGTGATGCTACTCTTTTAGACATTTGTGTGCAGCAACTCAAATGGGGACATTTCACTAGTATAAAAGAGATTCATTCAATTAGCAAATTATTTATTTCTGTCCTAATTAGCAGCATCATATACACATTTATACACGTTAATCTTTACAGCAATATGCCAGAGGGATGGCATAGATACATGTCTTAAATTGACCATTAAAAATTAAGTTCCTCCATATTCAAGCATTGCAATGAACACTTAGTACCCACTACTATTACAAAAAGCATGTGAATTATAGCTCCTCGTTCAGATCCATTGGGCACATAGTTATTAAAGGGTATGTCCACCCTTAACATTTTTTTTAATATAGTATTCCCCCTGTCCCCCCAGCCCCAACCGCTATGTTTTTATTCTTAGAAAGAGCCCCAAACTCTACTTACCTCCCCTCTTTCCCCCGCCGCGCTGCCGGCCCTCTGCTTGCAAGAAAATGCAAGCAGAGGGGCGGGACCGGCAGTTGCGTCTGTGATTGGCTGAGCGGCAGCCAATCACAGACGCGGCTGCCGGTCATTCAGTACAGCGGAGGAAAGAGGGGAGGTAAGTAATGTTCGGGGCACTTTCTAAAAAATAAAAATGTAGCGGTTGGGGCTGGGGGGACAGGGGGAATACTATATCTAAAGGGATTTATGCTAGGGGGAGGGAATCCTGAGAGGGAGGGAGGGGGAGAAGGGCTGCAGTACGCATGCCAAACTCCTCCCAGAGGCCAGGTAGGAGTCCTATATGGACTCTGCTATCCTCCTGGTGGGCAGTTTTTGGGACTTTGGGGGGGGGACTACAGGAGAACCATATGGAGCTGGGTTGTGAGGTAATTATTAAAGGGTATGTCCACCCCTAAAATTGATTTTTAATATGCTGCTCCCCCATGTCCCCCAACCGCATAAATATTTTTTTCAGAAAGCCCCCCAAACTCTTACTTACCTCCCCTCGTTCTTCCGCCGCACTGCCGGCCCTCTGCTTGCGAGAATGCAAGCAAAGGGGCGGGACCGGCAGTCGCGTCTGTGATTGGCTGAGCGGCAGCCAATCACGGACGCGGCTGCCGGTCATTCAGTGCAGTGGAGGAAAGCGGAGAGGTAAGTAAGAGTTTGGGGAGCTTTTTGAAAAAAAAAATATGCGGTTGGGGCTGGGGGACATGGGTGAGCAGCATATTAAGGGGGCTTTGCGCTAGGGGGAGGGAGGGAGGAGGGAGAAGGGCTGCAGTGCGCTTATCTACCAGAACCCCCAAATCTTTTTCCATTTCAGATGCACTTAAAGGGCATGTCCACCCCAAAATTTAACTTTTGATATGTGGTAGGGCATGCTCCCCCAGCCCCAACCGCATTAATATAATTGTTACAAAAGTCCCCCGATTCTTACTTACCTGCCCTCTCTCCTCCGCTGCAGTGTTCAGGCCCTCTGCTTGCATGGAATTGAAAGCAGGGGGCGGGACCGGCAGCCGCGTCCGTGATTGGCTGAGAGGCACGGAGGGCTGCACTGAGCATGCCTCAACCTTGATGAGGTTGAGGAAGTGCAGACTGCAGCCCTTCTCCCCCTCCCTCTCCCTCCCTCCCGTTCTACTATCCCCCCCCTAGTGTAAACCCCTTTAATATCCTGCTCCCCCATGTCCCCAGCCCCAACCGGGTATTTTTTATATTCAGAAAGCCCCCCAAACTCTTACTTACCTCTCTCTTTCCTCCGCTGCGACCCGGTCTTCTGCTTGCAAAATGCAAGCAGAGGGGCGGACGGCAGTCGCGTCATGATGGCTGAGCGGCAGCCAATCACGGACGCGACTGCCGGTCCCGCCCCTTGCTGCATTTTGCAAGCAGAAGGCCGGGAGCGCAGCGGGGAAAGAGGAGAGGTAAGTAAGAGTTTGGGGGGGCTTTCTGAATATAAAAATACCCGGTTGGGGGCTGGGGACATGGGGAGCAGCAGGATATAAAAAAATACTTTTAGGGTGGACATACCCTTTAATGAAACCAAAATAATGATTTTAAAGGAAGAGAGATTAAATCAGGGCTAGAAAAAAATGAAAGGATGGGCCAGGAAATTTTCTGCTGTCTAACATTTTAGAGGATTTTCTATGGGTGTCTACGGTACTGGCTAATGTCAAAAATAGTTTGTTCACCTCTGACCTAAATATCAGTTACACATTTCTGAATCCATTCAGATGTATGTATTAAATATTTGCCATTTTATTTCTTCTTTAAAAGATGTTAAAATGTACTTCACACCCAATAACAAGGTTACCAATGCTTGTGAATTACTTCTGTGTCTAAAAGCTTACTATACATGTGGTCAGGACTGACCAAATCTCAGAAGGCAGGCAACGTATTTTCATGGAACAACATTCTCTGGCAACTCAAAGTACCCCATTGGCTTCTAGAATTGTCCGATAACCTTTTAATGTAAAAACATATTCTCCACCCCTCTACCAGATTTTGGGTGTGAAAGAAAAACAACCAAATAAATTAAGTGCAGTGTCTATCGGAGACATCAAAACAGACAGAATATTAAAGTGAATGTCCACCCCTTATAAAAAAATTTAATATATTATGCAGGACCCCCCCAAAACCTAGTTTCAGTTTTGTAAAAATATAATAATTATGCTCCCAGCCAGAGTAATCATACTTACAAGATACCGATCCACCACCACAGCTGCTCTGTTCTTTTTGTATTCCCGAGCAGCCACAGTGGAGGCTCATCCAGGAATGGCAGTGTAATGGCCGACTGACTACCTTACCCAGAAGCGCCAGAAGGCTGCGGCGGTGGATTGAGGAGCTTGTAAGTATGATTCCTCTGGCTGGTAGCAGAATTATTATATTTTAACAAAATGGAAACTAGGTTTTGGGGGGTCCTGCATGATATCTTAAATTTTTTTTTATAAGGGTGGACATTCCCTTTAATGTTTCATAATACTGAGAAATCTAATGAATGGGGGACTTCGGTGTCTAAAAAACAAACAAACAAAAAAAAAACCTTGCTTTTTTTCGATCTCACCAGAGAAACAGAATTTCATGTAAACTGCAAAATAGGCATCGCAGGAAAGTATATACATTTAAAATATATATTTTACCATTTGAATTTCACATAACTTAATGTTATTTCAATAGGTGAAAATGTAGCCATAAACATTTTGCCATTTCTGGGGACCATGCTTTAAGAAGAATTAAATGAGAAACCAGGGTTACTTATAGTAAAAAAAATAGTTTATATAAAATTCTCCCTTGCATCCTCTTAGAGGGGGGGGGGGGGATATTTTAGTGATCTCACAGTTATGTGTATTTACTAAGACTTTAGGGCACGGCCACACTGCGCCGCGAACGCACACGCAATCGCACTGCATTTGCGCATGCGATTTCTTCATTTGAGATCCGTAATCACATGCGATTGTGCTTTAAAATGGTGAACGCATGCGATTGCGTATCGCAAACTGAATCGCAATCTCAAGCACTGTTATTTTAAAAATTGTATGCGCAAATGCATGCACAATCGCGAAAAAATCACAACAGTGTGGCCTAGCCCTAAATCTTGGTAAAATCTCACCCAGCTAACAATAGCTATCTTGGCCCTATAAATTTAGTCAGGGCGTCCAGATTTAGTCAGGGCGTCCAGGCTGTTTCACACATGCTATACACACGTAATCATCACATGTGTATAGCCATTCGTTTTAGCAAGTTTGGTTGACCCATTAAGTCAGAACCCAACGACACCTGACCGGCAACAAATACGATAGCAGGCCAAAATGCCCATTCATCAGGTAGTGCATCTGTATAAACCTTTTAGGATGACTAGTACAACGCCACAAGCAAAAATGACCAACACTGACTAATGAATGAATTAACATGCAAATATAGTAAAATTTGGCTTTTCAGATTAATTTGTTTTGTATACCAGTTATAGGGAAACAAAAAGGCACAATTAACCCCCCTCCCTTAAGCTTTACCCTGGGTGAGGACCTAAAATGCTAGGTTCTATTCCCCTTGGGGGGTACAGCTGATAGTTCGGGTACTTACCTTCCTGATGCTCTTCCACAGCCCTTCCCCACAGCCAGCTACTTACCAAGCATGTCCTCCAATTGCATGGAATGTCTGGCTAGTGGTGGTGGTGCGGCCAGAGCAAAACAACCAAGTTAGATGGAAGGCAAGTTTCAAAACTACTAGCTGTACTCCCAGTGGTGAGAACCTAGCATCTGGGCACAGCCTAAGGGCCTTTCATTCCCCTTTAAAGGGCAAGTTCTCCCCTCAAATTAAAAATTATACATAAATTAACCCCCCCAATACAAAAAAAAGCAACAACTTATAATAGTTAGAACACAGATTGATGTAAGGCCAATCTGTAGCAAAATGATGCTCTAACCCTTCCCACTGGCTCTGAAAAGTTTCTGCCCCCTTTTACAAGCTTTAACTAGTTCAGGGAGTCGGCTAAGGGAATTGCATTCAGTCATGTTACATCCATGAATTACAGCTGCTAAATGGAAAAACTAGGAGCATAAAGAGGTAACCGAATTGCAGACAGCCTTTCAGGTTAGACTTACATTTCTCACATTTACATTTTTTACAGGGGGTGTGGGTGTGTGTGATTCACCTATTTAGATTCTTCATTTGAGGGATGAACATGCCCTTTAATGTATAAAATGCACAGCCAAGAAATAAAGCCACATCCTTGAGAACTGTTAAACCACTGTAGTTAAAGGGGAAGTCCAGCCTAAAATAAAGTTAACTTAGATTAAAGAGAGCAGAGGACTTCTGCGCTGACAACAGCACTACTTCCTGGTCATGGCTGTCAGGCTATTGGGCATGACGTCACGACGTGCCATTACTGACAGCTGCAGCCAGGAAGTAGGGTATATATAGATATAGATAATGCAAAAGTAGGGTTTGGGGGGGGGGGGTTGATTAACATTTCTAAGATAACTTCTTTTAAGGCTGGACATGCCCTTTAATGAAACCAGATCTACAAAAATCCTGCTTGTCCTTTAACTATTTTTACATTATAATTGTAATTATACATGTACAATATGATTATATATGTACAATATAATTTTAACAATTATACAATATTAAACTTCACTTTGCATAAAACTAGATTGTTCCATGTCCCCATCCTAAATGCTATCTTCAATTGCCGTTCTTGTTGACTTGGAGAGAATTATTACCATCATTTACATACAGAAACTTAAAAATGCTTTGGTTATTTAGATCTTTAAACTGGGTTTCAATTTTAGTTTGAAATTCTACACAGGCTCTGATCAATTTTGTTCTCATTCCTCTCCAATGAAAATGTCTCATTACATTTGCCTTACTTCATATAAAACATAAATAATGTCATATAGACTCTTGTGCCAACTGCGTTAAAAACAGTTCACCAAAGCCTATACACGCATATATTATTCAATTAAAATAACAGTTTTGAGCATTTCTTCAAACTTTGCATGGCATACAGAGGAAAATATGTTAAAAAGATTTTAGCTAACACTTTCTAAAATTAATAAATAAGTTTTAACAGTCAAGCAGTAATCAGTGGCCAGCCACCGAATTTGACACATACTGTATTGAGCAAGGCCAATTACAAATCACAAAAAGTATAAAACATTATACCTTAAAGCATTGTCCCCATTGTTTAAAAAACAATTTTATGGTTACATAAAAAATACAACAGTTGCACAAACAAAATGCACATATAATAAACTGAGCAATTAAAAACAGGATAAATGTTAGCAGTCTGTTCAAATGCATAAGGCTCAGCAAGGTATCTCAAAAAATAGGTTAACTAAATCAGCTAACCAATTTTGGCAAGACTGTCCTCTGCTGAATATTTCCATTGGCATCAGTCATCTGAGCCAAATTAGTTCTCAGTTTTGCAGCTGAGCCGGATGTAGGAGGTAACTTAGAAATAGAAGTGATAGCACCAGTGCTTTCTGTTATTCTTTTCGATGGAATTTTTTCCCCAGTAGGAGGCTTTGGCAAACGTCGCCTTAACCAATGATGCCGCAACGCCTGACTCGGGGTCATGCGGAGAGAAGGATCCCATTCTAAACACTGTGTCAAAAAGTCAAGAAACAAGGGATCATCACAGCCCTTTAAAGCAGTCACCCAGTCTCTGCTTCCAGGTGGACCTCGAAATTTTCCTCTTCGGGAGCGACCACCATTCAGTACCACAGAACCATCTGGCAGACTTGAAACGGTGCAATACCGAGGGTAACCTTTGGAGCTGACAAAATTTTTACCCCTTTTAGAAGATTCAAGGAGTTTTTGGGAAGGCATACCTAGTAACTCAATCATACATGCCAGCTGATCACCTTCATCTTCCCCGGGTAAAAGTGGATAACCAGTCAGGAGTTCTGCAAGAATACAACCCAAGCTCCACATATCAATAGGCATCCCATAGCGACCACCAAGTATGACCTCTGGTGCCCGGTAGAAGCGAGATTGAATGTAAGTATACACACGCTGGTGTTCATAGCAACTGGAGCCAAAATCTATAACTTTAATGCCACTTCTGCCCTGCTGTTTCAACAGAATGTTTTCAGGTTTAAGGTCACAGTGGATAATTCTATTTTTGTGCAAAGCATCCAAGCACTGTAAAATTGAGTGAGCAAACTTGCGTACTAAAGGCAAGCTGAAGCCCTGAAATTTATTCTTTTTTATTAATTCATAGAGATTCATACTCAGCAATTCAAACGTCATACAGATATGATTGCGGAATGTGAAGTTCTCCAGCATGTGAATGACATTCATATTGTTGTCTTTATCCTGTTTCCTCAGGTGTTCTAGAATTCGTATTTCCTCTGCAGCCTGCCGATGAAATCGTTTTTCATTTCTTACCATTTTTAATGCCACATGTTGATGAAGTTTATGATCATAAGCCTTTACAACTTGCCCAAAGCTTCCTTTTCCAATCACTTTTAAAACTTCATATCTGTAGGCAATATGATCATGTGGAACTTGCACATATGAACCCTGATCATCATCATAGCCACCATTGTTTGGGCCACCAATTACACCTTGCTTCTTCTTTGCATTCTGACCAACAAAGTAAATTTCAGTGTAATTAAAAATTTCATGGTGTTCAAAGGCAGTAAGTTTTTGCATGTATTGCTTCATTGCTTGTTCGGGAGTTAATGTGTTAGATTTCACCTTGGCAATTCCCTCTGCTGATTTCAAAGAGCTAGAGCTACCTTGCCTTCTATGAGTGCTCTCAAGCTGTCTCTCTGAAACAACAGGTAAACCAGTTTTACCAACAGTTGTAAGCCCATTTGGTTGTGTGGTCAAGACAGTTCTTTTGTGGCAATTCTCTTCAAATAGCTGTTGCACCTGGATTTGACCATGACTGGCCACAGGAAGATGTTCATTCATTGTGTGCTTATTACTTCCAATCTGAAAGTAAATAAAAGTATTTTTAACATACTTAAAAACTTCATGCAAAAGAATACTTTATTCTAAATTCAATAACTTGCACCGGTTATCTCTGTATAAAGCACTAATGTAAAATAAAAACACAATTCTGTTGTGGTTAATGCAATTTTATTTTCTATATTTGTTGCATTTTCTATATTGTCTTTATTGTTTTACCAAGCTGAAGTTAGGCTAGGTACACATGTATATATTGTATTTCCGATGTCAAAAATGTCTGAAATTCATGGCCAATCATGCGGTCTTCTATGGGCCGTACAATTGATTGCGGCGACAGCCGAAAAATCTGCTTGTGCGTACCAGCCCTTAGAACAGTCAGTACCCTATAAAGTAATCTACATTTGTTTACATTCTAACCTTAATAGGATTTCCTTTGTTATTGCTTGACCCGAGGAGGAGAGAAGTATATCTCTCAAAAGCTTGTATATAAAAATAAACTGTTAGTGCACAATAAAAAGTTATCATACACTACAGTACTTTCCTTTTTACTAAATGGAGAAAAAAATTATGAGGACAGTCATGGATAGATAAATAACAGCGGAGATCAAAAGGTCAGAAGAGCACTAATCAGCAGAGCTAAGTTTATTGCAACATACTTAATCGATGCATTTCGGCCATCTTACTCAGGGACGTTGTCAGACCATCCTATATATAAATAATGCTGAATTTTTAATTGTATGACCTGCTAATAACTTGTAAATTGCATCTAAAAGTGGCTAACATAACAGCTGTCACCCCCACAGTTCACTTAACATAATGGGCATCATACAACCAGTTATTAAATGAACAAGACAGACATACATTAAAGCAAAAGAAAGCATTATATCCCCCCAAAAATATAAACTGCTGACCAGCTTTTAGTAAACCACTGCAGCCCCTAAATTATATGCAAAAAAAACATTGTATGGATTACAGATTATGAAGGCATGTCAAAAAAGGTATTCATAACAAAAAAATGTAAAGGGCATATCCATCCTTAAAACAAAAAACTGGTGACTAAGTTATCTCCCGGCAACCATAACTGCTATTTGTACCAGTTTATTACAAGTATTTGAGACCAGATATTGATAAGTTCTTCCTTTCTGGCAATGATATATGCCACCTCCCTCTGCTCAATGAGCTTTTTCTAAGATTGAGCATGTGCAGAGTAGGTTGCAGGGGAAACAGCAGTGAGTTATCGGCAGTGATGTCAGCCGTCAAAACCTTGATTAACTGCATGGAAAGAGCCAGCTTATTCTGCCAGAAAAATAGAGGCAATAATCATCCTTGAATATCTGGTTAGTAACATACCTAGTAAAGTACTAAATATGTAGGTTATTTATCCGCTCCTTTGATTGGCTAAGGCACGATGCCTTGACCAATCACAGGAGCGGATGCTGGTCAAGCCCTTTCTGCTTGACATCCGTGCAGGAAAAAGGCACAGAAGTTAAGCAGAAGGCGGGGGGAACGAAGGCTAGTAAGTACATTTGGGGACAGCTGTGAGTGCTAAAAACCTTGCAAGGTTGAGGTTTATAGCCATTTCCTGCCACAAATCAAAATTTAGTTTGGGGGGTGGACATACCCTTTAAATTGTGGCAATCAGATTATAGCCTTCTACTGGACTACCAAAGGGACTACAGTTAAGCTACATATGGCTGTGCTATCACTGGCACACACGTCTGTATGTAGCTTTAAAAAACATTTATTAACATCTGATTAGTTGCTACAGCATGGGCAAGATTGTCCCCTTCTTATTAAAAAAACCCTCTGTGTCTTACTCTGTTATATGATCTAACATTCTTCAGACACTGCATATTATCATATTATGTTAAGTAAAGTTGGGGAAAACATTTAAAGAGCTCTGGTACAAAATACAAAAAAAATAAGAATATGAGAACCTGAAAAGTAGAAATACACATAAAACCCCAGTTACTCAGTTTTAAAATCTGAAAATCTTTTTTTAATTAAATTATCCTTTTAATTTTATTAGTGACAAAATAAGTCTAATAAAAACAACAACAACAAAATTAAATTGAGTCTCAACACCCCAACAAAGCATTGAAAAGACCAGACATGCCGTCAGGTTCAACTCTGCCTCACAGATATATATACTTACAGGGAGATTCAATAAAAGTTCTTATTGTTTAAAATGGTGCTAATTTTGCCCCAACCAATCAGATATCATTTAACATTTGAAAGCTAACATCTGATCGGTTGGGGCAAAATTAGCACCATTTTAAATGATAAGAACTTTTATTGAATCTCCCTGTAAGAACTTTTATTGAATCTCCCTGTAAGAACTTTTATTGAATAACCCTGTTAATGTTTTGGATGGCAGTTAGTTGAAATGTACATTTATTTCTTTTAATATAGATCTACCTGGAAAAATGGAGGGTGAGTTTTATCAATTAATTATGAAAAACAAAAACTTTCTATCTCCCATATTAAATAAAAAAACAATAAAAAAAAACAATAAAAAAGCACACACAAAAGACAACTAATTAACCTATTCTTACCATGTGTGAAGGATTGCTGGTTCTAAGGGGTGGCAATGATACAGGTGATGGTGCCCCCGTGCCTGCTGCAGATCGTGGCAATCCTGGAGATGGTTGCATCTGAGTGGTGCCTTCACTTCCTCTGCCTGCAGCATAGGAAACACAAACCACATCTCAGGACAAGGAAAAAGAGTATGTATTTATGCTCCTCTTATCTAAATCTAGCTGTTACTGGTTGTATAGCTGTTCATATATATTTAAATTACCATCTCAAAAAATTAACGGTAGACACATGCATTGTACAAACTACAAACCCATTTCAAATGATCAGGTTGTGCAATCTGCTAATAACATAAAGGCTGCTGTAGTTAATAGGGATAAACCTATGATCCAAGATTAGCAGGTCATTAAAAGCAAGAAAATGTAATCAACAGGATTTCCAGTTCAGACAATGTTTTACAATATTCTGACTTTTTCTGGACCTACAAAGGAATTCTTTCAGCATTTTAGCGATTTATTATGCATGGGATTAAAATGACAGTTGTTTTTAATGTTTTAAAAAATGTTTAATGTTTTAAATGTCCCCATGGCACTGTATGACAAAAAACAATCGGTCAGGACAGTGCAGTCCAGAATGTCACTGCTTAACCATGCCATAATCTCACCTATCCTGTTAGGGCAGTCTGCACTCCAAGGTGCAGGGGGAGGGGTGATTGATTTTCTGAGAAAATAAAAGCAAATACATACAGTAAACAAGCTTCTTTCTTTGTAAACTCTATCATTTCACAGAACTGCCCTGGGTGAATGGATGGAATATAAAAAACATTTTTAGGTGGACAGCTGAGGATTTAGACGCTTTATATTAAGGAAGGAGTGTGACAGGTTAAACATGTAAACAGCTTTTTACTTCCAGAATCTCTCCCACGGTCATTATTAAGAGCTGGAGACCCAGAGCACATTATTATACTGGGCTGGAATCATGGGGGACCCAGAGCACACTATAATACTGGGCTGGAATCATGGGGGACCCAGAGCACACTATTATACTGGGCTGAAATCATGGGGGACCCAGAGCACACTATTATACTGGGCTGGAATCATGGGGGATCCAGAGCCCACTATTATACTGGGCTGGAATCATGGGGGATCCAGAGCCCACTATTATACTGGGCTGGAATCATGGGCTACAATCATTCTATAGATGGAACTTGACTACCCCGGGTCCATAAGGCCACGGATTGTGGTCCAGCACATAGTGACAGCTCTAGAACAGCAGCCCCTATAGGGCGCCATAGTGTTGACACCCCTCTGCCTTCACACTTCCCCACAGACCGATTTTACACAAAAGCCCTGACACACCCTGACCCATTCCCATCCAGCTTGTCCTGTTGTTCTAGGCTGGGCCCCTCCGAAGACGACTCCTTACCGGCTGGGTGCACAGGAGCAGCTGCACAGGGTTTTCTTGTTAACATGGCGCCTAATGAAGAAAATGCTAACGGGGATTAGGGACATGGACTCGGGGCTCAGACTCCGGCTCCCCTCCAGCAGCTCTACAGCCAGCGCTCCCTTTCTTCTCCGCTCAGTTTCAAGCTTGCAAATCCCCGGCATCCCAGAGCTCCGCACCCAAGGCGGCCCAGCTCACCTCCCTAGTAACCTCCCGGACCACGGCTCCCAAGGGGAGTCACACAGGGAAGGAAGCCAGACTGGAAACACTGAGGAGGCCGCCCCCCACCCCCCACCAGACTGACTCCTCCCACAGAGACCCTGGGGGCCCCGCCCCTGTATGGGTGGAGGGTATTAGTTTGACTGACCTTCCCTTAATGAAAGGCTGCCGTAGATGTTATGGGTGGGGAGGGTTCGAAGGGACCGGAGGGCTGGTGTAGGATAACGGAAGGAGATCTTGGTGCGGACGGAGGCCCAGAACCGTCTCTTGGAGACTGTGTTATAGTAACAAGCGACTGGGCCGTTGCTAGGCAGCAAAACGCCATTGTGTTTTCCTAGACTAGACTGTGTGTAGAGACGTTGGGCTGGGGGTTGGGTGGCGATCCAGTTGTACAGTATGGGGGGATCGTGTCCAATACACAGCAGTACAGAGCTCGCAATGTGGCAGAGAACGTCATACCACGTGTGATACTGAACGTTACATTGCAAAGAACAGATAATTAACTGGTTAAACCCTGGGAGGTAGCGATTGGACTCCCGGCCCTTGGGTAGTGATTGGTTGCGAGAGGGCATGCTCGACTTCTGATTGGTGCAAAACCACTGTTACCAACTAGTTGAAAGCAGCTTTTTGGTCATAAACCCTGATAACGTGCAGTGATGCGACAAAAGGTTCAGAAGTTCGGCGACCAATCTGATGTAATTAACTGAAGTAGCTCAGTAAAACCCTACAGTCTGGTTGCTGCAAATTAATAGCACAGGCAAACAGTTGCACCTCATATTGCATTCATTTCTCACGAAGTTAACATAATTATTGTAATAATAAAATAGTGAATAATGAAGCCACTGATATTAAAGGGCATGTCCACCCCCAAAACTATAATCCCCCCAACTACTGGCCCCACCATGTAGTGTAGTTTAATCCTTACCTCACATCCCAACTCCGTCTGGTTCTCCTGTAGTCCCCCCCCAAAGTTCCAAAAACTGCCCACCAGGAGGCTAGCAGGTCCATATAGGACACTGCCTGCTACCTGGCCTCCCGGAGATTCCTGCCATGCGTGCTGCAGCCCTTCTCCCCCCTCTCCCTCCCTCTCCCTCTCCCCGTTCTACTATCCCTCCCCCTAGCATTAACCCCCCTTAATATTATGCTCCCCCATGTCCCCCAGCCCCCAACCGCATGTTTTTTTTTTTTAAAAAGCTCCCCAAACTCTTACTTACCTCTCCACTTTCCTCCGCTGCACTGAATGACCGGCAGCCGCGTCCGTGATTGGCTGCCGCTCAGCCAATCACAGATGCGACTGCCGGTCCCGCCCCTCTGCTTGCATTCTCGCAAGCAGAGCTCCGGCAGTGCGGCGGAGGATCGAGGGGAGGTAAGTAAGAGTTTGGGGAGCTTTTTGAAAAAACAAATCATGCGGTTGGGGCTGGGGGACATGGGGGAGCATAATATTAAAATTCTATTTTAGGGGTGGACATAGCCTTTAAGTCACTGAGAAAACCCCAAGGCTACTTTTACAAAGGGCATGGAACCCAGAGGTGACTAGTATATTAATGTACACACCGAGGTACATTGGAATCCATCCCCTACTTAGTCACTCCTGGCCTCATAGATCCTGGATTTGTGCTGCACAACAGGCCAACCTGTATCCCTCCTTGGGTCTTATACCTCCCAACTCTTCCAGGCAACAGGATGGGGGCAGGGCCCACTGGTGATGTTGCATAACTCCATCCCTGGAATGACCTACAATGCCCCCAAATTCACAGCTCTACCCCAAGAACACCTATAACGCGCCGTGACAGTTGGGGGGTATGTAAAAGTGTGATAACAGACTACTGTCCCTGTTACAATTTCACCTGTTTGTTTCAAGTTTGGGCAGAACTTTCAACACATTTCTTATGGCACTCCCAACACCTATTTCTAAAATTCCTTTGTAGGATTTTGTCCATGCCCACTCTGCAGGCTTTGGTGCGGTTGTTAATTGTGCGTTCATGCATAATTACATCCTTCATTTAGAATATGGGATAAGAAGCTAAAATAACATTAAATGGTATGTGTCGTGTCCCCCCTCTGAAAATGAAAATTTGCATCCAGCAGGTAGAGAACCCCACATGGTAACATCCTTTAATTGACAGCAACAGCTTTTTAGATTTAGAAAAATTGTAGATCGCATACAGTTTACTGTTGCCAATTTCATCTGAAATGGCATGTCCACTCTTCATTTGCCTTATATCTTTCTCCTACCTTTAAAGTCTTAATTTGCCTTCTTCATTTTTTCCTGTTATTTGTAAATAGTAGATATAGACACTTTTTCCAGTCGTACTTCCTCAAATAGAAAGCAGTCTACTGAATTTCAGTCAGCTCTCATTCCCAGAGTGTCAGTATCTCAGGTGCTTTGATTGGGATATTTCAAAATGTGAAGCCAGATTAATTTGTTCTGGAGGTTTCTTTCACCCTCACATATCAAAGGATTTATTCACATTTACGGTAGATAGGTTCACTTCATTATTCTGCCATGCTGCACTGCACGATTTTTCAGGGATATGTATCAATGGGCGCTATGTGTTTTACCGTATATACTTGAGTGCAAGCCGATGTTTTCTGGCTTTAAAATTAGCCTGAAAACCCGACCTCGGCTTATACTCGGGTCACAGTAAGGTATTGTACATTTCCTAAATCCCCCCCCCCTTCTTCCTAGGAATTTTGGCACTTGAAACAACTTTTGAATGCGGATGTGCGAAGCGTGCCACCGCAAAGTGGGCGTGGCTTATTTGTGGGGTGCGGCAACACTTTTGATAATTTCATATTTGAAAACATTTATACTGTTGTTATAACACAGAAAAACATACTTTCTGTAGAAAGAAAGATGGGGAAAAGATTTGTAAGCTTGCCACTACTTCAATATAGACTCTTTCAGAAGGGCCCTAACTAAGCTAACTAGTTTAACCTAGCCTAAGCTAACAAACAAGCTAAAGCTAGACTAACCATATGAAAATTCCTTTTAACAATATCCAATTTACCTAGTTAATAAAACATGGTATTATCTGGTGCCATCTTTCCTCAGAAAGAGGGCATCAAGCAAAAAAGTAGGTAGGCCCTAGCACACAAGTAGGTAGGTAGGCCCTAGCACACAGCAGAGAGAGAGGGGATGTGTAAGCCTAGGAGACCAGTGGGGGGGGAGAGAGGGGACGGATCCAACATAGAGTGACCGCAACACGAAGAAAAAAGGGGACTGTGAAGACGGTGGGGGAGTAAGAGATGGAGAAAGAAATAGGAGGCAAAGGGGGAGTGGAAAGGGAAGCGGCGAAGAAAAGGGGGATGCAGGTACAAGGAAAAAAATAGAGAAAAAAGAAGAAAAGAAAAGAAATAGAGAACAAGACAATGAAAGGAAGGAAAAAGGAAAAAAAAAGGGGGGACAAAACAAAGGGAAAGATAGGGAAGAAAAAAAGAGTAGGGTGCGCACAAAGAACACAGGGGCGTGCTCACCGCGACCGAAAGAACGCCAGCATTGAGGGGAAGAACGAGGGGAGAGGAACAGGGTCGGACGGGGGGTCGCCCCTGCGAGGGCGGAGCGGGGGCATCCGCGGTTGCGGGGTTAGGCACCGACAGCCAACAGTCGCGCCGGGAGAGGTCGGGGATCGACGTCTAGACAGGCAATGTTTGGCCCTCTCCATTCATGACCGCTGCCGTCCGTTGTATTAAATTTGCCATTTTATGTGCTTCTTTAGAGTAAAGCTACTTCAGCACATCACGGAAAGTCCAATACAGTACCAATGCTTGTGATAACCGTTCTGTGTCTAAAGCTTACATACTGTGTCAGGACTGACCAAAATCTCTCAGAGAGCAGGCAACAGTATTTTTCAGTGGAACAACATCTCCTGCACTCAAAGTACCGCCGCATTGGCTTTCTAAAATTGTTCCGATAATACCTTTTCATGTAAAACATATTCTCCACCCCTCTACCAGATTTTGGGTGTGAAAGAAAAACACCAATAAATGAAGTGTGCAGTGGCGGCTATCGAGACATAAAACAGACAGAAACTTAAAGTGAATGTCCACCCCATTATAAAAAAATTTAATATCAATTATGGCGAGGACCCCCGGGACTCGCCCGCCCAAAACCTAGGTTCAGTTTTTGTAAAATAATAATTAATGATGCTCCCAGCCAGAGTAAATAACTTACAAGATACCGATCACCACCACCGCTCAGCTGCGTCTGTTTCGGTATTCCCGAGCAGCCACAGTGGAGGCTCATCCAGGAATGGCGTGTAATGGCCGACTGACTACCTTACCAGAAGCGCCAGAAGCTGCGGCGGTGGAGGATTGAGGAGCTTGTAAGTATGATTCCTGGCGGGAAGCAGAATTATTATATTTTTCAAATGGAAACTGGGTGGGGGGGCCGCAGATATCTGAATTTTGTATAAGGTGGGACATTCCCTGGTGTTCCATAACTGTGGAAATCTAAGGGAATGGGGGATTCGGTGTCTACAAAAAACAACAACAAAAAACACACTTGCTTTTTTTTCGACATCCACCAGAGAACAGAATTGCATGTAAACTGCAAAATAGGCATCGCAGGAAAGTACATAAAGACTAATATATTATACCATTTGAATTTCACATAACTTAAGATGTCAAGAGGTGAAAATGTAGCCATAACATTTTGCCACAGGCTGGGGACCATGCTTTAAGAAGATTAAGAAGAAATGAAAACCAGGGTTACTATAGTAAAAAATGTTTATATAAAATTCTCCCTTGCATCCTCTTAGAGGGGGGGGGGGGATATTATGATCTCACGTATGTGTATTACAGTAAGACTTAGGGCCGGCCACACTGCGCCGGCGAACGCACAACGCAATCGCACTGCCATGTTCCATGCGATTTCTTCATTTGGAGTCCGTAATCACATGCGATTGTGCTTTAAAATGGTGAACGCAGGCGATTGCGTATCGCAAACGAATCGCAATCTCAAGCACTGTTATTTTAAAAATTGTATGCGCAAATGCATGCACAATCGCGAAAAAAATCACAACAGTGTGGCCTAGCCCTAAATCTGGTAAAAATCTCACCCAGCTAACAATAGCTATCTTGGCCCTATAAATTAGTCAGGGCGTCCAGATTTAGTCAGGGCTCTCCAGGCTGTTTCACACATGCTATCACACGTAATCATCACATGTGTATAGCCATTCGTTTTAAGCAAGTTTGGGAAAAAACTAAATGGTGATAGGAAAGGTTCAAAACCGGTAAAATGTTTGTAGGCCGGCCAAGAAACCACGCAACAAACCACTGACGCACAAAGCCACCCCCAATTTAAAACCACAGCGGCGTGGCTTCAAAAGTTTGGCATCGGAGGCAGCAAAATCCAATAGACAATTGCCCCTGCTTGCCTGATTATCTATCATAACTTCTCTCGTGTAGTACCATGGGGGGGGGGGGGGGCCAGAAAATTTTTTTACAACTTAAGGAAGGCAATCCCTCGCTATTCACAATGCCGCTAGCCCCACCACTATCACGCTAGGCAGATGCAAATTGCCCAGCTTACCATGCTCTGTACTAGTATCAGGGAACTGGTGGATTCTTGGCAGCACATAAGTAGGAATGGTATAAATCTTAGTAATTTCTAAGAGCACAAGCGTGGGTGCTGTATTATTATTGGGAATTTCTAGAAACACAGCATGGACTTATGGTAGTTTTAATTGTCTGGAGCACAGTTGGTAGTGTAGTGAAATTTGCATAACTTTATGGATGAGTGGTGTAATTGATGAGCACATATATAGGATTGATATTAGTGGTAAATAATTTTCACGAGCAATATAACGATTGTTCCCCCCCTAAGGGTATAGCATGTTAGATTTCCCAGACAGTAGTCAGTAATGTAAACCAAACATCGTAAATAGTGAAACTGACTGGTAGAGCTGCTGGAAGTCTTATTTCATTTAATTGATTCTCCATTTGATGGGGCTAGGAATGTGGTTTGTGCAAATGACCCCATGGGTTATATTGCCATCATGTTTTAACAGCGGTTGTGTGGTATAGAGCACAGTGTCAAACTGGATCAAGAGTTGCTGCTGGCAAAATAACACTATAATCCATAAATTGAATGAATCTCTCCTAGGCATGATATTAGATTAATACAACTGTAACTAATCCCCTTCATCTCTAACACTCAATCACAACTAATACAACATATCCTGGTTTTGCATGTCTACACCGAAGAACCCTTATTGTGTTTATTTTGCCAGCTTGTTATTTTTGACATTTGTCACTGTTCGACTTACGTGTACAGTGGCGGACAAAGTAAAATAGTAGTTGGATGATACAGTTGTATAAATGGTAATGGTCATTTGGTGCTTGGTTATAGTCCAAGGGTGGAAAAGAGGTAATAATACAGCAAGCACGAGATTACGGTTTTTAAGTGTATTGGTTCAGTCTCTTTAACTAATATCTTTAGTCTATAGCACAATGATTTTTTAACCCCCCATATTTGCTGAGCGATTTCTGATTCCTGTTAACTAACACTGTTAATTTGTTTCGAACCAAAAGCCAAAAATCAAAGATTATTCCTGAAGGCCAGAAAAACACATAAAGAAAACCATGAAGGGGCCCAGAATATCTCGTAATTGCGAATGAAATTGTGTGGTCCTTCAGTCCAACGCAGCTACAGTTAAGATAGGGATTGTGAACCTGTGGGTCCCTCCAGATAACCAGAAAAAAAAAAAAAAAAACAGCAATAACATAGAATTGGAGTTTGAAATAAAGAACATGACTCCATCCACAGTCCAAACCTTTCTAGGCGTTTCTTCATTAACCGTTGACTTACCTATATTTTCAAACAGAGAAGCCACAAAATGAACAATCTGGTAAGCTGTGGAAAAGAATCCGTTCCTTTTACCAAATGGCAGTCGGATAATAATCCCGGAGATCACACCGAGAACTAAGGCTAGGGGCCAACATTAGTAGGCGTTTGTTATTTGGTCACATGTGATTTTGGATTTGCAATGATCAGAGCCCATTATAGTAAGGATCGCACGAAGAAGGCCCACTGTGCACGATCAATCCGTTAGCTGTAATTGCGAATTGTCATAAACGGATGTGATCACCATTGTTATGATCTGGCTTTTCCACAAAGTTGCAGGCCACGATGAAGTCAAGGTTGCACTAAGACCGCGGACACCACGCGTGCATTTGTGTTTTTTTTTTTTTCCGAATTTCTGTGATGTCAAACGATTTGTTTTTCTGAGGGTTTGGAATACTATATTGAGGCGCGCGGAACAATGACGTGTTTTGTGCAAGGGACTTTTGGTGATGTCTACAAATAGCTTTGATGTGGTGTATTGTTAGTGTAAGTTGTGGAATGGGTAGTGTTGTGCATTGCATTGTGCCAGTTCCCTCTACCTTCAAAGAATTCCTGCAGACAATATGGCTCACTTCAGCCATCCATGGTATCCACTTTGGAGAGCCAAAACCAAATGACTATTCCTCGACTCAGTCACTGCAACCACCAACAGGGCTTGTCCTCGGGCCCATGGCCTACAATCCACTGCAACCACCCAGGTGGCAGCATCTTCTAGTACGGCCCAATGTTCTCTATTTCCCTTCCAACACGACCAAATGGAAGCATTTTAGGGCCCAATGCTTATAATCCACTGCAGTGGCCAGACCAATTTGAGCATCTAGGAGGCCCAATGGCCTATATCCACTGTCATTACCAACGTGAGCATTTCAGGGCCCAAATGGCCTATAATCCACTGCAACCATCAATGTGGAGTATCTTAGGCCCACGATGGCCTATAATCCACTGCAGCGCACCAATGAAGAGCATCTCATGGCCCAATGGCCTTAAGTCCACGTGTAATAGCAAGATTATGGAAGCACTCAGGGCCCAGTGGCCTATAAGTCACTCAAACCGGACCAATGGGAGCATTTCAGGGCACAATGGCGCTATAATCGCAATGCAGCCGACCAATGGAAGGACCCACAGGTCAAAATATCATTTTGATATTATTATACCTGTTTGTGGTTACCAGTAGTGATACCGATTTTTTTTTTTTTTAGTATCGGATAGTTATATAGGGACTTATTTTTTTTTTTTTTAAAGGATATGTAAAGTTAACAATGCTCTGCAAGGAAGTGGACTTAGTGCCGTGTGCTTCCAGGTACAAATAAATCACGAATCAATGTTAAGACCGGGCTTCATAGAAGCCAATTTTTTATTTTATGTCTTAGTAAAGCAAGTACAACACAGGTTTAAAAAGTCTTGGGTAGTGAGGCAAACCGCATTTCAACTCTCTGCGTCCTTACCCTAGGCATGCAGCTGGCCGAGATTCAAGCAATTTCGCTTAAAAGGTGATATAAAGGACACTCATAGAACCAAATATTTATCCACTGTAGATTCATTTAGCACTGACAACATTGTGGTAGCACACAGAGCACAGCAAGTCTGATTTTAAACAACCAAATGGCATCCACCTACTGATGGTATTGCAACTCCCGAGCAATTCATTCCCAGGCTGCACCCTGCATGTAGAGAATAGTCTAGTAATAGAGGTGTCTGCTCGTGTCTATCATTTTTTTATCTTTTAAACAACAATACACAAATTATTATTAAATAATATCGTTCATGACTCACGTGTAAAATGGAATATTTGGCAATACATTCAATAACCTTGACTAGCACACATAAAAAAACCCTATAGATGTAATCTCACAACTGTCCTTACAATTATCTATGCAAAGTCTTTTTTTTCTCATCTTCGAACTGTCTTTTTTGAGGAAAGTATCTGGAGATTCTGTTTGGATTTATCTTGATTTCTGCATATCCCGGTGATGGTACCAACCATGAATGTGGTACATAGTTACCTGGTGTAAAGTACTAATGAAAAGGGGGAGGAAAAAGGGACGGAGGGGGAAGAAAAGGGCATGCCTGTATGTCTCTGCTCTTCGTGATGTTTGCAACGTTGTCACAGATTTTAATTAATAGAGATAAATGGAGAAAGAATAGAAATGGTGGAATTCTTGACTAATTGAAATATTACCTGTGTCCGTATGTGATTGTCTTCGAAACGGTTGCAGATGTGACAGGAGTGTTAAATAATTCAAACATAATTGGCAATCCCTTACTTTGACTATCTTTACTAAGTTTAATTTGAGGAGCTTATTCAAACATACCGATGATTACTCCATGTCCCGTCTTATGCAAACCTGAGAAAAGGGCACAGCAGAATTCCCATGGATAACAGCTGTAAAGTAGTTTAATTATTTTATATGCAAAGCAAATCCCTCCTGAAAACTGTAGAGATTAAATGTTAATGGTTTAATTTTAGTGTTTGTGTGCAGTTCCTTGTGTCATATTGTTACGTTGCAATAGTTATGTGTCTTGACACTGTATTGTATTTAATGTAATTGTGCCAGACCACTTTGCATGTATAAACTAGCAGCATGGATAAAATCAGAACAAATTGCTGGTTGGCATATCTCTAACATGTAAAATATAGGGATAGGATAGTTCTTCTAAGGCATAATGTATGGATTCTGTCCCATCAGCAGTAACATTTCATAGTAGGTCATTAACTGCGCAACAGGAACCAATGCCAAGACCGTATAAGCTGGGTACACACAAAGGACCATACAAACACCGACCGTATCCTTAGACAATTGAGACTGGTCATGAAAAACCATGTCTTTTTCGTGGGTCCCTCTAATGGACCGCGAGGTTCAGAATCACGGTAACGAAGAGGGGTGGGAGGGGGGGAGAGGTGAGGATGACAGCATAACTGCGCTATTTATGCCGCGACCACGCGACATCCTTCACTGTCCCACCAGTAGAAAAGCCTTGAACCAGGAATTTTTAACATTGATTACAGGGATAGGATGGGGGGTTTGATTATCTGATCAACTGGGGAGAAATGGGGGGAAATAATCTGGAAGTCACACTCAGTAAACACTAATAGGGTGGAAGCCTCACAAAGCCAATCCTGGCCCAATGAAATAAACATCAGTCGTAGGGGGAAAAGGGGGAAAGAGGGAAGAGAAAAAAAGGGGGGGGATTGGGATTTTTTTGTTAATGGTCCCCATTACTGACATGACTCCCTATATATAATGTGTTACAGCGAGGTAATTGTTCAGATTTCACAATTCGTATTGTGTGGTATGTATTCTTTCAACAGACAAACCTATTCTATCATCCGTGTTTTGTTTACATTGAGGTTTGAGCTCAAGTCCCTTCTGGGAACTTAGTACCCACCATAGTTAGGAGCATGTTTTTATTTGCTCAGTGTTGAGCAAAGTACTTTAAACAGAGGAAGTCCGGGCTTTCACAGCCAACGAAGAGAAACTTTCACAGCTCATGTGCAGCCAAAAGGCAAGCAGGGGCCATAACTGCGGGCCCGAGGAGGCCCACGATAACCCACACACAAACTGAGCTCCAGATCAGAAAGAAACATACATGGGATATCTGTTTAAAAAAAGACCGGACCTGAACTTGCGGTTTCAGTTCCGAAGTTTTGGGCCCTTTTAAACACTGATTGTGCATATCTTTCCTCAGGATACGCAATCAGCTGTTTAAAAACAGCTGTCGCGGAGGGCTGTTGCTGGCCCTCTATCATCGACTGCTACCCGGGACCGCGCACCCTGTCCGCGGGAGGAGGTGTTAACGCCATGACGGCAAGTACCAGTAAGTTTAGGGACCCATCTCTAAAGCAACATTTGATGTGGTGGGCAAATGGTCCTAAAATAATTTGGCCAACTTATTGAATAATTCTTTTATTTATCCAAAAGCTAATGGCAAAGCTCTTTAAAGCCCACACCTTATTGAGAATATAGCCAATATGGCTATTTGATTTGTACTAGAATTCTATTGTTTGTATTTTTTTGTTCAGGTGACACACCTGCATGGGCCGCTTCGGCCGATAGTAACCAAAACGGCTTGTGTCCCCAATGACTAATCCCATATGCTGACCGAGCATGGTCAGCAACCAACTTATTGTCATACACATGATCCTGCCAGGACATTCAATTTTTCACCACTATAACATGCACAGCTAAGTTCAGTTTAACACTCCTCTCAAGAAGCTTTGGTAGTAACACAGTGGTCAGGTCATGGTCCAGAAGTCATTGACTTGTACTACCCTACAACATTTGTAACAGGCATGCCCGCTGGATATGACTGAGAGTAGTCACTAGCAGGTGACCCTAACAAGAGGGAGGACCCTACAAGACGCCCTTTCACACTACTTGGAGAAAACATAATGGGACAAAAACCTAACGGACAGTCACATCCTGAAGGAGCAACCTGGACTCGCCTAAAAAAGTGATCCAGGGGATAAGGCTATTACAGGTTTCATTTCTTATATTTATATATAATGCCACTAAGACTTGGCAAGACTTCATATGAGGTTTTCTGAAGGTCAGCATATTATATGACAAGATATCCTGTTTTTATATTTATGTTTTAAGTAAAATTAGTTAATTAAATATAAAACAAACTATAAAGAATCTATATGTGGGATAGTCTATTCCTATTTCATGCGCGAGCTCTATAAAGGTCACATGAATGCTGCATTTTCCATTCAGAATAAATTCAATTTGTTGTTTTTTTTTTTTTCAGATATTTAATCTTTATTGTGAGGGTATTGTACACCGCGCCTCAAAGGCAGTTTTCTGGTATAACATAAAGACTTTTATAAACAACCTCTGCAAAATAAAAATAGTTAAGCACAATAATATCATAGATACCAACCCTGCTACTTGCTTGAGAAACATTATTTTACGCAAACGCACTGAAAGCCAGATTCTTGTTCTTGTTTGGGTTTCGGGATTTTGGGATAACCGCAATGCAATATCACTATTTTAGTCCAGGGGTGCCACACCATCCATTGCCTGGGGCATCCACTATCGCACTGAGCTCTGTGACAAGCTGCGGGGATTTCTCCGCCCGACCTGCCCAATTACGCCCCCGGAATGCCCCATTCCACCCGTGGCTGGAGGACGGTGTCAAGCACTGATTTAGTCACACTGTCCTGTGACAATCTGCAGGCCTGAATGACAATGTCACCATTGCAAGAAAAAGTTCCAAGGACAGAGGAGGGCAGAATACAGGGTCTTTTAGTTATCCCCACGAGCTAGAACCCAAAAGGAGTCTAACTCCTTTAATTATTCACACACCTGTCCTTTTCCCCCCAGGAACTGTCCGTAATTTTGCATTTTATGGGTGAGCTATGCACAGTGGCATATGCATCCTTTGACACCGCTTTGGCAGTTTTAAACTTGGGTAAAGAACTCGCCTATCGAAGTGCGATTAAATCGGCTTTACAGTTACTAACTTACCAAATTCACCTCACTGCGCCGACGACACTTGTCTGCAATGAGTTGTAGCTATTGTTTTTAATTTCAAATATTTTCTATACCCTTTTAGAGTGGTTCATCCCTCAGGTACAGGTAACGTCATGTCTGCTGCACTAACTGGAAAACGATTTCTTATTTTTGGCAGCTGACACTAGCATTTGTGCTACATCCCTAAAAATTTCCTATTCCTAAGGGCAGATATGAGGAGGCTCATAGATTGTACAATCGGTTCACAAAATCTTCCAAAAAGGTAGTAAAGCAGAGAGACGCTCCGCAAATCTTAGCTTGCGAAAACCAGTATTTTATATTTCTGCTTAAACACCAACATGGTTTTGAATGCCCATTACGCGTTCCTTTTTCAAGAAAATGCTTCAAACATTTGTGTTTTTAAGCAGCAATAACATCTCGGTATTTTGCAAGCTAAGATTGCGAGTGTCTCTCTGTTGATGATGATTACAGAAGCATGAGTGTGGCCAACGACGCCAGGAGTGGACAAATGCCTAAAGAAGTGGGAGCCATCGGGAAACCCTGGTTTTCATATTGGGGTTCTCAAAATCTTACTCTGGATATAGTGTTGATTCTGCAGTAAAGAGACCTTCCAGTGTGGACATTTCCCAGCCTCATATATATGAAGACACAAAGTGGCAGGAGGACTTTACATCTAACGCGGGCACCCCATTTATACCAGATGGCAGCGACTGCTGTGCTGTGGCGGGTACGGTGCGGCAAATGGTTCTTTCTCTGATGGTCATCGGCTGGAAAGTTCTCCATATTCAAAAACTTAGTTTTCTTATAATGATCCCAGTCTTTATAGCACAAGGGGTGTGGGTAGCGTTTGGTCACCACCGCAATCACATTGGCACTGGGATAACTTTAGAGTGTTTTTTTGTCTTAAATACATTGTCATCCAGATCGCAGACATTTTATGTTCAATGTGAGCGATCGTATTATTAGCACTTCATTATAACTGGTGGATTAAGCGGTGCATTCTGCCAGGTTCTCAAACAAAATTTGCCGGATGTGGGTTGTCACGCTCGCATTTTTACACTCTTTTCAGAAAACTGGGGCCATCGGCAGAAGAGGAAGGGAGATCATCATCATCATATTTTGGCAGTCCATTCCAACAGAAAATACGTCTTCTACATCTTCTCGTCTGCTAAAACGAAAACCACTTTATTAGTTCAGATTCTAAAATTAGCCAAGATATTGACAAGAATTGACATAAGAAAACCAGCCACCATGCATGTTTAACTAGAGTATTGCACCTTTTGGAATCTGTCACAAAATCTCCTAATGACATGTGTTTTGTTTTTTTTTGCATTTCATTATTAGTATCAGATTCTATCCAAAACAACCCTGAAGGCATCTTAGAAAGCTCAAAGGAGAGCAAGTTGGGTAATCTGCTTCCTAGAAAATCAAAGACCGAACATATGGTTCAAAGCATGGATATGGCTTATACATTGTTACATTAAACAACTCTGCATCATAAGGTCGAATACACTTTTTTAGCCATAAAGGGATTCATCTAGAGGCTGCTTCAGCTTCACACCGCGGTTGGTACATATCTATCTAGATTCCAATTAATCATTGAATATATAATTTTTGAATCTGTCCCCCAAGTTAGCCTTCAAGTCCAGTTCTATGGCTCCTCGCTCATTTAGAATTGGGGCAGCCACACTCGGGTTCATTACAGGCTTCCAGTGGCAAAAAATTAAAAAATGGGAGCTGGACTTCAGCATTTTTCTCTTTGATGTGTCATACAATATAAAGTTTCTGGTGGTGGGCCACTTTTTATATTTTGGGCCAAGAAAAGAGCAGAGACAGGAATTGTGGAGCCAAACTTATCCTTTCCTCCAATAAAGGATCTTGTTATACAAATACGAGACCAATTATAGGTTTGATGTATACAGGTTGCTTTGTTGTAATCACCACTAACTTTCTCCCTTTGATGCTGTACAATAATTGCTGAACACTGCTACATTCTAAACAATGTTTTCATGCTATTTACACCCGTTTGTAGATCTTTGGAAAGCTCATATCACAACCTAATTTTTAAAAAAAAATATGCCTAGTCCTTTTTAGTATTCCCATTACAGTGTAAAAACTTGCTAGGAACCTCTGGAAATAAACAATTTTAATCTGGTTTATTAATTAATTATTTCATCTAAACATGCTTTTATTTTATGGTGGTTGCCCTGTGATTTTGTTAACTGCAAATCTAAGATAAAATCTGTATAGTCCTGACAGGAACAAGGTAACTTACTAACGACTGGTTTTTTAGCAGGTGGTTCTATGAGTGTTACAGTAACTTACATACCACTTCTAAATAATTTGTACCAGCATTCACTTTATGTGCTTAATATCCATTTGACATCCTCTGTTTTGGGGATTTATTGATAAGCACAACCAAAGACTCAAATCACTATCCTGTGTAGTAAGCTATGTACACAACAGTACCGATAAAGCCCCGATATAACCGTAGATCTGACAGTATCATTGTCTTAATCGGCACTGTGTGGCGGCTTTGTCCCCGAATGAACATGTGGGCTGCAAACGTTCGTGTTGCCGAGCGTACGTTTGGGAAGACCGTCAATTTCCCTCTGCCATGGTAGACTCCCTATAGCAGTGAGTCGGCCGTGGTCACGGAGGGAAACACAACACATTGAAAGAACGTCCTCCCTAGCTGTGTATAGTGAAGCACACTCAGGACTTATGTGTATCCTTAATCTTTAGTCTTTTTGTTTTTCCAAGTTGTGGATTCGACCGTGGGTGAACAAGAATTGAAAACCGCTGAAATTTTGATACTTGCATGGTATGGGCCATTGATGTCCTAGTGTGGGGACCAAAGTCATCTTTTTTTGTCTCCTTCCATCCCTGTTTAAGAACTAATTATCTTGACCTCTTACATACAGTTTTTTATGGGAGACCTAACCATTCATATCGCAACCTTTGTACAGTGTTTTTTTACTAATAATTATCTGGAACAGACAAAATTAATCAGATACCTTAACTTGCCGCTAAAATGGAATGCCATTAGGATAATGCATGTTAATAATACCAGAAGGCAATAGAACCTTTTATCTCAGGGTACTGCACAGCTGTTCTATATTCGAGGCACTAGCTATGGATATCGTCCAGGGTTCTTTGGTTATACCAAAGTCCTATTCCAAGTTTAGATAGACTATTAGCAACAAAGCAAATAGAAGGTTATTATAAACCTCAATCAAATGCCATTTAGCAGATCGTTTGAATTTGTGTCTTTGATTGCATAGCAACTTAAAAATTTAGATTATTTGCAGCGCTTCTAATGATTTTCCCTAATGGAAATATGTTTCCCCTGTGATCACTATTCTATTTATTAAACAATACTGAATTAAACAATTCTATTTTAACCATTTTTTAAAAGACTTTTTCATATTTTCCCCTTTGAATTTTGTTTTGTGCCTGTATAATCTGAGTATCACACGAATAATTTCAGTGGACCACAAAAGACAAACCAATAACATAGTAGTTGAGATATGAAGACAGTAAATAGATCTGATCATCCAAACTTGGAATCGGTCAAATGCTTATAAGTGTATGACCCAACATTAGAAAACAAAGCACGTAGCTAGTGTTCATAACCAAATCCCCTAGTAAAAAATAAAAATCATAATGTTGCAGTCAAATTTTTATGACAACAAACGTAAATACCCAATAACCCGTAATACTCGAGTAAATTCAAGGTATTTTATGCTATAAAAATAGGCCTAAAATCGACCCACCTCGTAACTTATACTCACTACCATTTCGTCCGCACGACACGCTTCCGCATCCCTTTTCTGGCTGCTGACGCGTCACTAACTTGGCGCCAGCCGCCCTTCTGGAAGCCGAGTATTGAGGTCAGGCGTCAGAAGACAGCACCACATCGATGTCGCAAAAGGATTATTTGATGAGGATCCACTATGGCTACGTTACATTTTTTGCTTTAAATTCCCCAAGTTCGTCACAGTCAAGTCCTCCCCCCCTGTGCCATCTTGGGGTGTGTGCAGTGATTGCCCCGGCAGATAGGTTTTGGAAAACTAACCACTCCAATCAAGTAAGCATTGCTGGGAGTTTAGTTTCCAAACCTCTGGAGTGCATGATTTTGGGGGTGTACTGGTGTGGGATTACAATTATTGGTGTGGGATTACATAATTTAAAATGCAACTAAAATTTTGAAAGCAATACAGAATTCGGAGGATGGGTAACTCTTGTTAAGATTGTGCCTTTCTGATTCTGTATTGTTTTGAGGCCTTTATGTTGCCCTTAATGGACAGCTGATGGTCCCATACCAGTAGTCCCATACAGGCATAGTCATACTGGATTTAGGCATATTACTTTTACTGTATGGAAATACTGTATGAGGAAATTTGCTGTCTCATTTAAAAAAGGCAACTAAGCCTCAACAAGTATGTTGATCAGAAGGCAGTTGTGGTCAAATTCTACCCTCGGCTTATACTCAAGTCTGTTTTACAACTTTTCAGTAAATATAGGTACCGGCGGGGAAGTGTGTCAACTTATATTCGGATTGACGTATATACAGTAATCTTTACACTAACATACTTGCAGGTGAGCAATGTTGCCAACAGGTGGTCATAATTAAGCGCAGGGGCCCACACAAGCACATTCCCACGTGCTCACGTCACGGTTGTGAATCGCAGTAGCACCATGTGAAAGGCGCAGGCCAGTATAACACAATCTGGGGGCGGCCACACTGTGTTGCGGAGCGTGATCATAAATTGGAGCACATGTGATAAACAATTTTTCCTGTGTATCGAATGCCTCAAATAAACGGACTTGGCCGAAAGCAAAAACGCATTATAACATGCACATAAAACACGCAACATTTGATTTGTGCATTCACACGGCGTTACCGGGTGCGGATATGTATGGTGTGGTGAAAAGACGAGCAGCAAGGGCTATAGGCCACACTAGTGTGATAACCATTTTCTTGTGTATCGAATGCATCAAATATCAGATTGGCATAAGGCACATGCATTACAATAATGCGCAATAAAACACGCAACATTGTATTTGTGCATGTTCCCACACATTACTCGTGCATTGGTAGTGTGACGTAGAATAGGGCTAGTCACACTAGTTAGAGCGAAAATCACGGGATCAATCTCCTAGCCATAATGCATTGGGTTCGCTAACAGGAAAATCACGGAATGATGAACATTCCTAGCAATTCCTGATGCAGATTGTGGCCGTCCGTATTTACCGTGTTTGCACTCAGCATTTTTCACAGACAGATTCTCAATTAATGTTTCCCCATCAAGGTTCACTACCTTTTCACATTCTTGACAGAACAGCCCACACAAACTATGTTTGCAGAGCACCTTCTGCTACACTCCATGCAATCACATAATAGTACATCAGTTAATGTGCAATCTAATTCCATTTAGCCATTCCAATGTGCTTAATGCCACTACGAGGTTCCCTAATACTACATAAAAAAAGCACCAAACTATCAACCCTCCCCTACCCCAATCGCTGGGGTATGTTACTATATTTGAATGGTTGATTTGCATAAGCCGTTGTCTGCTATAAGGGTGGATGTCTGTCAAGTGTTTTCTAGTTTGGGTAAAAGAAAGGCTGAAACACTAATTACTGTATATAAGTGTGAAAGACATATGTGTAATACAAAAATTGAAGACCTAGAAGAGCCTACCACAGCCATTTTACATGGCCCTGCGTTGGTCGTGTTCTACATCACGTGCACTATTATTTATAATATTTTATTTGTACTGTAGATTAAATTATTCATTATAAACTTTACCCTTTTTTAACCTTGTAATGCACTCGTCAGTTTGTATTTAATAGAGAAGTAATGTACAGTAAGCAATATTCTTATTATCGCGGGTTATGGGTCCATATTTATCCGAGATTGCTCACAAATCCGCCATACGAATTGATGAACTATGATACCTGATTACCAGTAACATGAAGTGAAACCTACCATCAAACAGCTTTGATCAGACTTGCGCCAAGAAAATATTAAAAGCAAATGGTCCTATTCATGGGTTACTGGACTGAACAGGACAATTCTGCCCATGACAACTAATCTGCTCAACTCTGCTGCCTTCTAACGGCGCGATAAAACTGAGACTGGGAAGCTTCTGACCATCCTGCTAATTTACCATCCAGGAAAATGCCTATTGTACGGTACCTTGTCAGGACATAGAGATACAGACACATTTGATGTATGCAAGCAATAAAACAGTGTAGTAAGTCATATCCATTGCAATTATATTACAGTAGTGCTATCGGTAGGATGTACTCTGTCAGTATTGGATATACAGACAGAACACACAATAGGGTTAGCATGCTACGAATAGATGGCAATTCCATTGTTTATTACAACTTCGTCAGTGTTTCGGGATTACTGTGCAGCTTTTTTTTGCCTGTGCAGCATTTCTATCCTCTATTTCAATGCCGAGGATGTAGTTCACCAAATATGATTAGTTCTATTGGTTCTGCAGAAACACAATGGATTAAGCTGGGTACACACAGTAAAAAAAAAAAAAAAACCAAAGGGGGAAAAAAAAAAATCAGTGCAAGATGACAGACAGGATCTTCAGATCCTGTCTGTCATCTTTACACAGATCTGCAATACACGCAATCCGGAGTGTTCAATCCCTGTTAAACAAGACATATCCTAGGGAGGAACGCTCCGGGACTGTGTGTGTTCCCTCGAGCCGAGGCAGACATCCTCTATAGGGAGACTAGCACTGCCGGTGGGAAATTTTCTGTCTTTCTTTTCCCAAACGGGGATACGTTCGGATGACCAGATCAATAGGCGGCCGCAATGCTCATTCGGAAAACGAAGGTACACACATCACGATAAAGCCCGAGGTACCATTGGATACACGTATCGGGGCTTTACCGTTACTGTGTTTACCCAGTTTAACTCGGCCAGAATTCTACAGTTTTCAGACAAAGCTCCTGAAAAAAAACAACAAAAGAATTTTTATTTATACAATTCAAATCAATTAAAAAGAGCGTCTGACTGTTTGTTAAATGTTCCAAAACACTGGCCCATGTACAATCAATGAGATTTTTCAATGCTGATGACACTTGGTTTACTTATGATTTGAAATTATTTGATTGATGTTTTTCTATCAGTCATGTTTTTCCATTTATTTCTGCAGTCAGTGTGGTAGTACAGAATGTGGAGACTAGAGACGTGTAGTGTCAGCTTAATGTCTGAAACAGGAAAAATACAATAAACTCGCCATCTTCCTGCCCATGAACCCTGATGTGCAGTGCACGTTTCTATTCCCATGGATCTTTGATCCTAAATATAGGACTCTGGTGCTGTTCCTATTGATTGGGAGAGTTTGTGTCCTATCTCCCTCTCACACTTTCCTTTTGTAAGGAACAAAATAGCTGATATAACCAATCATCTACCTGCACACTCTTACTGCTAGTGTTACCGTGTGCTAAGCGCATTGTATCTTATATTTTTCATTGTAAGTGCAAAATCCCCGCCCATCATTGTTCATATATTTTGTTTCTGTGGGCAAATAGATTGTTCCTGCTTTCTAACGACCCCATCTAAACCTAATAGTGTCACTGTACAAAATGTACAAGCACAGCATGGTTTGGTTGGGGGAGGTGTTTTATAAGTCACAGGGTGACAATTTCTGTCTCTCCTCTCCACTCCCATCCCTATGACCAAGAAATATTTAACTGTCTTGTTCCTTTTTGTCAGCTGTGTGGTTGATCCTGTCCCCTACAAACTAACAATAGGTCTGGTTTCAAGCAGATTATAAGGTTCTATTACATATAATAAATATGTGTGTTGTATAAACGCATTAAACCTTGAGGAAATAAATGCTACTTTGCCATTTGCAACCATGTACAGGCTAGATATATATGGCATTCCAAATATATAATCTTATTATTTTTTTAACCTAATGTGACATCCAGTCCTGGAGGGGAGGGGGTATTTCTCTTGGCTGACATTACTAAAAATGATTTAGGCTGCTTGCTCAATAGTCAAGAAATCCAGCCCAGACACCATAACAACATTTAAATATTTAATTTTGACTGCTTTTACCAATAAACTGTCTACTGGTTGCTTGCGAAAGGTTTATAGACTGTGTAAAAATCCATTCCCTCTCCCTGGTTTCAATAGCAGCTCCCTGAAATTAGTGAGTAGGGGCCCAAAATACTCCAGAGCTCAGGGTTAATTGTTTTCTGTAGTAGACCAGTAAAAATTTGTTTAATGATAGAGGCTACAAGGCTCACCCACCAACCTTCACGCACTATGGGTAAACAGAACGTATCCCCGTTTCGGCTCGGGCTAGGGCATAGATAATCAGCCCGTGTGTTGGGCACTTTAGTGCAGCCGAATGGGGCGCGCGTGGGATCGCATCTCAGACCGCATGTATATGGCGAAGATCCCCAAACGACAGCCTCGTTTTGGCCGATAAAGTGCCCGATACACAGGCAGTTTTATCGTCGAAACGCCCGTTCCGTACAACATTGTGGTCGTCTGATCAGACAAGTGTAATGAATCCTTAAGGAACAGATAGTTTATTATTCATTAGGCATCTAATTAAGACTCATTCTGTACGGACCAGCAACAGTAAGAAATTGTTCCATATTCCATCATATGTAATTGCAGATAATTATCATGAAATAAACCCCGGAAATAACCAAGGATGAGGCATTGTTAATTTTTTTTGTCTTGTTGTTTTGTTTTTTTTTTTATTATTACTTATTACGCAGAGTCACCCATCAAAGCTTATTCAATAAAAAATTACTCCTGTTCTTTGACTTAAAGCCATTGATACCTGAAAAAAAAAAAAAAATGAATCTGTTTCTTACTGGACTTCATCCCACTCTACTAGATTTTGGCAGATGAATATTAATTAGAATTTTTAATAAGATGTTACTAGGACAGTACAGAACAATCTTGTTCTTTAAATTGCATATTAATTGAAGTTAGATTCAATTTAATATTAAAGTATTGTTTCCATGGATGTACTTCTGTCCTAAATCAGATCCATGTCTAGAGGTAATGGTAATATTCGTTTACTGATTATTCATATCATAAAATGTCAAGTGTTACTTGGTTGATAGTTTTAAGCTTCCCACGATAAGAACGGTCCCAGGAGTTTAACTACGTAAGAATATCAGAACGGGGGTGACTCGTGCAGAAGAAACCTGGTGTACCTAGATGAATGTGACATCACTTTTGATATGTTTGCCATTTCCCACCCATGGAGGCTGTTGTGGTGAGAAATGGCTATGAAACACGCCAAACCTCAGAACAGGTTATTCCTAAGGCACAAGTGGTACAGGTAACATTTCCTGTTTACCTGTACCCTGCACTACCATTAGTGAAATGCTACCATGACAAGCATTTACTTAGCCCAAATCAAAAAAATATCAGGAGTTGCAAGTAAAAGTTCTTATCGTTTAAAATGGAGCTAATTTGCGCCCCAACCAAGCAGAATAGTCATTAACATTTACAAGCTAACATCTGATTGGTTGGGGCAAAAATTAGCCACCATTTTGAAACTATAAAACTTTTATTGAATAACCCTCATATATCATCTAAATGCCACTTGTGTTAAAGAAGCCTAGTTGATTCAGAAGAAGGCACACAAAGACACAGTGTGGTCTTGTTGATGTCACAGAAATAATTTCCTGAATGAGAAGAAACTTTCGGGAAGATTCAATAAAAGTTATTACCATTTAAAATGGTGCTAATTTGGGCCCCACCAATCCAATTTTAGTTAACATTAGAAGCTACATCTAATTTATATTGGGGCAAATTAAGGGCACCATATTTTAAAGACAAGAACTTTTATTGAATAATATTAAATTCAGAAACTTGTTAAGCCCTCTATTGATAACCTGCTGTTCCATGTCCGCTGAACAACATCGGCAATCCTGTAAGTCACTGTACCCCCTTTCCACGACTAACTAATCCAAATCTTAAGAACCAGCGACCAGAAAGTCATTGCTTCATTATGGAAATGAAATGTCTCATGTATGCCCTGACCTCATTGCCTTTACAACACCACTCAGGAGCTGTAGGCCAAAAAAACCATCAGGGAGATTCAATAAAGATCTATCGTTTAAATGGTGCTACTTTAATTTACCCCACCAATCGATCTTATTTACATTGAAAGGTAACATCTGATTGGTTTGGGGGCAAAATTAGCAACATTTTAAATATAAGTACTTTTAAGTGAATACCTGTATGTGTTCCTTAACCCCACCCTTCAACACAGACCACACCCCCAAACCGCCCCCAGTTCTTTTTGGGGAAGAAAAAGACTATAAAGCGGGTTGGATGGATGGGGGAGATTGACTGTCGTGTTCCTACACAACAGGCTTCTGGGTGTGGGCCTATTGTGCCAAATGGTAACTCTGGGCCTGCGTCATTGGAGGTGACACGCCCCTATCATAGGCTCAAAAAAAAAAAAAAAAATGACCGTTGACGGTCCAGGACATACACATGTACTACATATGGCCGAATCCTATTCACAAGGCTCAACAGACATTCAGGGCTATAGGATGCTTGTCTATATCCTGTGGTTTTAAACTAGAACCAAAATTGCTACACGCAGTAATTAGCAGAGAGACAATGTTCTCTTAAAGGTATCGTGCTAAATCTGGGCAGCCAATACAAGAAAAAGCAGCGGGGTAAATGTAACAACTGGAAAGAGTTACCTGCCAAGGGCTCATGAAATCCAAAACAACAGATAAACTAATCTTCCACATTGATGTATTACGGAGGATTTCTGGTGCCTTGAATCCCCTTTTCTGCTTAGCATATATACTACGAGCATTGTCGACCAGAGGTATAACGCCGAGGTCATCTTTTTTTACCTAAAATTAATAAAACCTGATTTGACTCCAGTATAAGCCGAGGGTTTGACTTTCTCTCATACCATAAAGTCTTGCAGCCCAATTCCTTGGCACTCCAGATGTTTCGAACCAGCTTGGAGTGGCAAGTTTCAACAAGCCACATTTGTTTTAACAAATAACACCAACAAGCAACAAAAAAAAATTCCTGCCTCAAAGAATTTTTTTAAAGGGCAAGCTCTCTCTTACCATGCCAGAAAGTATGTTGATTGCAGGGTGCTGTGCGAGCACCTGTGTTTTCCGCAATACTGTTCCTGCTCCCACTGGCTTCTCTTGCTGCGGTTGCCATACAGTAAGGAAAATATAAGCCAGGCAAGGTTTTTAAAGGCTAATTTTTAAACGTGTTATATAGATTGTTAATAGAGTTTTTATGTGAGCTTTTAAAAAGTTGATAAGCAGCATTTTTTTGGTTGTTTCAAAGATGTCTTCAGATCTATCCCTGTGATAGCAACACAAGAGTCAATCTGTAGCATCTTAACCCTGTCCGCTGCTTACTTACTGGTACCTACTACACTGTATTGGAGCGTGTAGTGAGCATGAAGACAGGAGTATTGACAAATCTGGAGGTAGGTTTGTATAGCTGACTGATAAGATGGCATATATATTATATATACACAGGAGCAGATCATTTTATGTTGCCCATACATAGAATCTAATGTTTTGGCTCACCTCTACTGTATTCACGTGAGCTGTATTGAAATTGCATCTTTCCACAATATGTCTCTACCCATCAGCAAATTCGTGTAAAGATCCGGCATTAGTGTCACTATTTCTGACTATGAAAGATCACTAATGTAAGTAGTGTAATAGATGATTTACTTTACAACAAAATTACAGGGGATATCTGTATTGCACTAATGTGATCGATATCATGGCAAGTGAGAATATATCAATATTAGTTATATGACCCATATAATATAATATCTAGAATACATATATAGCAATACTGTTAATTTTGGTCTAACTATATAACTACATATTATAGAATTTACACTGATTACAACCCAAGAACCCAATTCTGTCCCTGCATGTACTTTAGACCATTCTTTATTGAGGCACATAGAGCAGAAAATGCCGTGGCCCTATTAAAATTTTATTCAAATCTCTCCACATAGTCAAAGCTCGTTTCCATTCCTTTAATGAAGTGGCAGCAATCTTTTCTGAAACTTCCTCCTCCCTGTTCAAAGATGTCCTTTTTCTATACTGCAATTACAACCTGTACTAACATATTTCAATGATTAAGCTTCCATTAATTTGTAAGGGGAGAATAATTTAGCTATAAAGTCAGTCATCAATATAATTTACTTGTCAATTGGAATAAATTAAACAACAGGTATACGATAATAAGCAGAGCGGGAATTAAGCACCCACCCCCACAATGATTGTATCAGTCAAGTCGCCGCAACAAAGTGACTGATATAAATTGCTCACCAACAGACTGGTCTGCAAATTGCCACAGTGACTGTACGATATAAATTGCTTTTTTTTTATTAATTCTAACTAATTACTGCTTTATACTTGTAATACGTCTGCTGGAAACACGGAGCCCCTGGCATCCTAGCTTCCTGGGCATGTGCCTTGCTTGCCTGCCCCTTAGTCCTAATGGTCATTATAATAAAGGAGAAGGCGCATAGATATGTGATAGGCTATCTATTTTAGATTGGATAAAATATCACGTTTACAGATCTAAAAATTTAAACTTCATCTTCTACTAGTTCCTATATTTCAGAACTCTCCAGACGCTACATGTTTAATAAGTCTTAATTTTACTTCTTAGCACTTGGCCTTGTGTTTGTCAAATACGCACACCACTTACCCTAATCGCCAATACGGTGGTGGGTTAGTGTGGGTTTACATGAAAGTGCAGTAGCGCATGTTCCCTCTAACTTCAAATTGGCTTGTGCACAGAATTATATTTTCTGTGCGCATGCAAAAGTACATTTTGTGCGCTCCATAGCCCTACCATTCCAGAAATTTTTTGTGTGCACACCACTTTAACCTGTGGTGCTCAAGCCTGCCAAATTTGTAGCGCGAGCACAAGCGCACAGCTTAGGGGGAAAACTGAGCACAGTATGAAAAGTAAAAGGTTTATTCCCACAGAGGCCGCATGGAAAGCAAGCAAATTCGAGTTTGGGACACGTGTATGTCGCCAATAGCCAACAATACACACGTGTGGTCCTCTGTGGTAGAAAGGTTTTTTACAATATTTGTTATTGTATTTCCCGTGTAATTTCTTTTAAACTGGTTATATTGCTTTGAGTCGCTCTTGATTGATTTTGTACTTGTGCTGAGCCTTTTCCTTGGGGGGAGTTCCCTTTAAATTTTTTTGTACACCGAACGAGCTTGATACTCAACGTGATGTCATGTGTGGCCTCGTTAGAACTGTTTGGTCTTTGTGAGTTCTAAACGCGCGGCGGCGCCCTTTCAATTACGTGGATTAGAATCTCCAAACTACCAAATGAGGAACTTTTCTTCTTTAACGAAACGCGTCTTGGCCTTTTTCTGTCCCATGGTGTGCGAGCAGCGATCACAGCCGCTCTTTGTTATCTGACAGACAGTGGACTCTGCAACATTAATACTGTGTCTTTTTACCCTTTATCAGCGTTCTGTGCCACTGTGGCTGTTTTGCCTATAATATTTCTAGTCTATATTTGTCATTTACTATCTACCTCATTTTACTATACTGTTATGTGTGACTATGACTACTTACAGTGGCTGTTTGGCTCTAATAGGTTAGACCTGAATTGCTCTTCATTTTTTCACCATGGCACATATTTTTTTTAAGATTTGTTAATGGGTTTTTTCCACAATAATAAAGGAATTTTTATCTTTTGAAAATAGTGTGGCACTCTATCCGTTTTTTCTTCTTGTTTATATTGCCTGCAATTGTTTTTCATATTTACATAGGACTTTGTTAATTCCAATTTGTTAACCCCCGTGCTTTCAAATCAGTTGCTTTGAATCCCTCTATTAAGGGAATGGGTGGAGTGAAGAAAGTCTTGACTATTTAATTACGTGAAAGATTTTTCGTGACATTTTTATGAGAAATATATTATCAGAGAAATTGTGCAGGTAATACACTTTCCACCCTCAACATTACGTCTATTTCAGTTGATCCGACCTGAATGTTCAGATCAATAGTAATATCAGGTCACAAACCGTTTCCTTACCTTGCATGTACCTTACAGGTGGCTATGCTTTATGATGACGTTATGTAATGGAATTCGAAGGTTGTCCTTAAAATGTATGGCCAGCTTAGGGCCCATGGCACAACTGCAACGCAAACCAATCGCATGGCGATTTCATGTGCGATTGTACTCCTTATATTTATGGCAAATGATTGATTCATTAATAGATTGAATTCTTTTAAGTTCTATTAATGTAAAAGATAAACTAATACCATGAGCATTTTACCTTTCAGTGTTCCCGTTTAGTGGCCCAAGTTGCATTACCAGTTGAATATTCCCGGCATGACTGCTGATAGAGGTGCTACATCCCCTTCTGGTTGGGGGCAGCAGAAGGGGGAGCTGGCTACGCGTGTATGAGATTTAGGAACACACTTTGTACCGTGAGCTGAGTTTCCTTAATAGGGACTGAAGGGTTAATGTAACTCTTTATGGTACCCACGGTGAGAACCTAAAAGGCTATGTCCTCACCACGGGCTGTAAGCTACTATTACAGGCAATTATACATACTTTTCTCTTTTCCTCCCCTCCTTTACTCAACTAGCACCCAGGGTGAGGACCTTATCTTCCTAACCCATGGGACAGAACTCTGGTAAAGTGACCATACATTATCGATTTGTATGTACACTCCTACATACAATCCCAACTTTCCATTTATTGGCCGAGATTTTTACATTTTCCAGATCTTATAATGCTACATTAGATCTAAATCAATCGCAATTATCAGAAAGTCATTTTTTTTTTTAGTCCAATTTGGGTTAAATGATTGTATTTATTTTTCTGAGTTCCGACTCAATATAAAATTTAATGTGCCTCACATTGGATACTTTGACATTAATTACAAAACATAATTAATTCGAACAATATGGTATGGGTAATCTACATACTATTAACTTGCCGGTCAAGGACCGTCGGTTACAGTCGCAATTACGGTTATATTAACCTTTTGTTAGTGTAGGCTCACCTTTAGCTTGTTATACTTTTACTTGTTGTTGTGCACGTTTAAGGGGAGGTTGTTTGGGTGGATTGGGGATTGCCCTTCAATAGTCACACTTCTAGTCCCTCTCCCTTCTTTGATTTTGCAAGAGCGTGTCTTTCCACAATTAGCCTTGCCTGCAAAGTGAAGGGGATGAGTTCGACAGGAGCGCATACTTGAAAGAAAATTTCTTGATCTGCTGTCCCCCTGGGTGTTAACAGCAATTTCAGTCTCAACCCTTAAGACAGTAGATGTTGAGATCAATGCCTTAAGTTTTCTTAAAGTTTACATTTTATAGGTTTAAAGGACCACTAAGCCCATATATAATTTTTTTATGGCCTTTAGTAGCTTCTGTGTTGTGGTATTATGTAAAAAGTAATTAACGTTCAGCCGCTCTGCATACTTAATAAAAAAAATATTGTTTCAAGTCAGGATTCAGGCAAGGAAAATTACTTCATAATATAGTTCATTCAGAGAGCCTGCAATCCAACATTCCTATCATTATGTTTATTTATGTTATCAATAAACATGCAATCTTGATCTTCCAACACAAATCCAAGGAAATTAACTTTCGTAAAAATACACAGATTTTAGGAGATGCTCAAGAAAGGATTGAAACCAAATATTAACAATTGAATTTATACATCCTCCTCTCCGCGCAGCGTCTTTTCTTAGCTTCTTCCTTTCACTATTTACCTTGAAATGAAATTGTCGCTGTGCATAGTGGGGTGGGAGGGGCTGCCTGGGGAAGAGGTGTGTTTGCGGAGTTTCGAGGGGCGCTGGTAGGGGGGCATGGCTCCAGTAGTTGTCCCACACCCCTGGGGGGTGCGCACTAGCACGGAGGGCTCGCCCCCTACCCTCCACAGGCAGGCGACCCACCAATAAGCCCTTAAAAGGCCTTTTGGGCTTGGGGGGTCCCGCAAGCTCGAACTGGACCTCCCCCTCCACACTACTTTATGTGCCCTTGTGGCACCAACAAGTGGCCTTTTCTTGGGAGTCCTCCAGATCGAACCAGGACCCCATTGGCTTTTAAAGAGCCCTTGTGCTCTAATAACAGCCTTATGATAAGGAGGTCCTCACAGCTTTCAAACCAGACACCCCTGGTACTAAAAAGTGAACCTTCTTTAGGTTCCTGACAATTCTTTTTCTCACACCGCTGTGGAGTCGACAATGACACCAACATTTGGCTGAGGTCAGCAACACTCACTAATGTCACGCACTGCTAACGAACATCGCTGCTGCAGCATCCTGATCACGAGTCTTCTATCATCATCACACTCATTTGACTTCTGTTGCAGTTTGCACCTTCTTATATAGGATTGCTGGAAAGAATAAATACAATTTTATCTTATTAGAGCCAAAGGGTAAACTGAAAGCCATTTTAATGGCTATCCCAAGAAGACGGAGAGATTCCAGGAAATGTACAAACTATCACAGGAAAACATATTCTGATCTAACCTTTTTTGGTTACTATAGAATTCTATGCATATTTCTGTAGTTTTTTAAGGCCTTCACTATTGATCTCAAATAAGGGAAAAAATGTTTCCCTCCTTCCATCCCTTAAGGTAGGCACACTCCTTTAACATATACAGTAAAAATTGTTGCATTGCATCCGAAGGCAATATTTTCAATAATTTGCTTGAACACAGAGTCACCCCATTTACCAATATGGAAATATTAAAAGTAAAAAAAATGCACTTGGTTAAGAAATACTTTATTTAGGAAGCAATTTCCCTGGATACAGACTCTCATCAGGCATTAAACTGGAAAGATATTTTCTCAGGTAAAGATCCTGAAAATAAATGACTGTTTTTAAAGGGTTTTAAAAAAAAAACAATTTTACAATCTAAATGCATACACTTTGGAAAAAAAAATAAGTCAAACTCCCATGTTGGCTTATTCTGATGTCATGGAGGAAATGAACGAGCCTTTTAAATTTTAGAAATAAAGTCAGGGACTTGAGGCGGAGTCGGGCCTTTAAGTGAAATTCAGAGAGCATACATATAGATTTAAAGAAAAGACAGAAAAAAAAAAAGATAGTATTTTCCCATCCTATGACCTTATTAACCTGTATAAATTAATGCTTCCTGAAATACTGACTTCCTGTTTGCAGACCCCCCCCTAATAGAGACTGTTCATGGTCTGTTGCCCTTGACCTTGGCCGGGGTTAAATCAGTTGCTCAGTAGACACTGAGCATATTTGACCTCATCCCAACGCCAATCAGTAGAAATAACTGTTGGAACGTCCAAGGCGTGTGCATGCTGGGAAGAAGGACCGTTACAGAACCTGAAATGGCCAGCTCACTATGTCAACAGCAGGTTAGTAAGGTAATAAAAACTTGTTTTTTCAAAATGGAAGTGATATGTAAATCATAGGTATGCATAGTTAAACTAACAAGTGAAAGGGTATGTCCACCCTTAAAACAATTTTTTAATATAGTATTCCCCCCCTTTCCCCCCAGCCCAACCGCTATTTTTTATTCCTTCGAAAGTGCCCCAACTCTACTTACCATCGCCTCTTTTCCCCGCCGCGCTGGCCAGCCCGCTGCGAGAAATTGCAAGCAGAGGGGCGGGACCGGCAATTCAGTCTGTTATTGCTGAGCGGCAGCCAATCACGGACGCGGCTGCCGGTCATATCATGCAGCAGAGGAAGAGGTGAGGAGTACTGTTCGGGGCCACTTTCTAAAACTAAAATGTAGCTGTTGGGGCTGGGGGGACAGGGGGAATACTATATCTAAAGGGATTTATGCTAGGGGGAGGGATCCTGAGATGAGGGAGGGGGGAAGGGCTGCAAGTACCAGTGCCAACCTTCTCCTTCTCCCGGAGCCATGTAGGATGCAGAGTCCTGAATGGACTCTGCTATCCTCCTGGTGGGCAAAGTTTTTTTGGACTTTGGGGGGTACTATAGGAGAACCATATGGAGCTGGGATGTGAAGTAAGTATTTAACTACACTAATCCCGGGCCATTAGTTTTGGGGGATTATAGTTGGATTAAACTACACTACATGGTGGGGCCAGTAGTTGGGGGATTATAGTTTTGGGGGTGGACATGCCCTTTAAATATAATTATATTTTCCACTGAACTTTCCCTTTAAGAACTATAAAAACTTTAACAAGGATTGTTACCCTGTCTAACATTGTCGGTTACAGCTCAAAAACATCTCACGCATTTGTTCCTTCCTTTCACGGAATGCTACCAAAATTCTAGTTCACACACTTATCTCTCGGCTGGACTACTGCAACACCCTCCCTGTGCGGTCTACCAAGCAAACGACTGGCACCCCTTCAATCAGTCCTTAACTCTGCTACTAGGCTCATTCACCTCTCTTCCCGCTTCTCACACGCTGCCCCTTTCGGCTAATCTCTTAACCGAAGGGTTAATCTGGCTTCCCATTACACAAAGGATCCAATAAGGAACCTTATCCTACAAGGCTCTCGCCAATACAGCCCCCCCCCCCATAACCTCTGATCTGCTAATGATCGTCTCCTCTCATCTACTCTAATCACCTCTTCCCACGCCCGTATTCAGGACTTTTCTTGTGTTGCCCCTCTGCTCTGGAACTTCCTTCCTCGCTTTATACGTCACTCACCATCACTTCATATCTTCAAACGCAGCCTCAAACTGACCTCTTCAGGCAAGGTTACAATCTGGACCTGGACACTTCTACACATCTTACTGACCCATTGTTGACCCACTAGTTAAACTCAACTGACAACTTAGGTTACAGCCTACTGATCTGCTTCACCTCCTTTCTATTGTACCACAGTAATGCTGCAACTTTTCACACTGAATGCTGCTGTACCAGCACTTGAAATATTTGCATTTTTGTATTACTTGCACTACCCTTGTATGTAACATGTACGTTTTCCTCGTGTATATGCAACTGTAAAGTTACACAGAAGATGTTGGTGCTATATAAATCTACAATAATAATAATTAAAAATTGTAAGAAAGCATTTAAGCTAGCTTAAACAAATAACTAAGGTAGATAGCTGAACAAAACAAGACCCTAAACATATAAATTAATAGTATATTCATCAATAGTATTTGATCATTGAATGTGTATTTACGGTTTTATTTACGACAGCCATTGCCAATCAGGCATGGGGGCAAAAGATAACATCTGTGTAATGTCAGAAAGTCCTTGTTCTAGTATGTATAAAATAGAGTGCTTTACAAGATTCAGTATTGTTTCATGCCTGAGGAAGAAGCCTAGTGCTTCGAAAGCTTGCATTTTCAATCGTTTTAGTTAGCAAATAAAAGGTATTACTTTATATCCAAGATGTCTTCACTATATTAATAGTAAGAAGATAAGGGCTGGAAATGTGGGGCCATTAAATAATGGGGATAAGATAGAGAACAGAAGAGGCAGATAAAGAAAACTTCTTGAACAAGTTTTTTTACTTTGTATACACTATAGAACATCCAAGTACAGATTGCATAGGCTCAGCATATAGTAGCAATAATGGTATAATAGATGCAATTGCATTTTGGTTAACTAAAGCTGGGTACACACGATGAGATATTTCGGTCCGATCGACCGATAGTTCAGTGTATCGGTCGATCGGAATGCAACCATGTCCGACCGATCGTTCATCCGAATCGGACGAAAGGACGATTGGACATGGTGGAAAACCTCGTCCGATCATGCGGTCCTCAATGGACCGCACGATCGGTCGCGGTAACTGTCGGATGCGGCTGCTTTTGCCGCAACCAACAGTCCTTCCTCCTGGCTGACCGGTCGAAAGTATCGAATGGTCGGTCAGGAGGAAAAATCGCTAGGTGTGTACCTAGCTTAAGGAAATGGTTCAGAAACAACTAAATAAGGTTAATATCAATTTTGCACCAAAATGAAAGCCTTCTTTAAAGCCATGCAAAAGATCGCACGAGGATGAGCAAATGTTACATAGTAACATAGTAACATAGTAATTAAGGTTGAATAAAGACATTCGTCCATCAAGTCCAACCTATTCCCTTTTTTTTTTTTTTTTTTAACCCTTACCTAACTAAGTTGATCCGAGGAAGGTCAAAAAACCCAGTCTAAAAAAGGGGCGGAAAAATTCCTTCCTGACTCCAACGGCAAACGGAAAGTATCCTGGATCAACCAGATCATATGCATTAATACCAGTAATTCTCAATATTTTTTAGTTTTCAGAAACTATCCAGGCCTTTTTAAAGTTGATTAATGAACTTGCCATACCACCTCTGCTGGAAGGCCGTTCCACTGTTTATCACCGTTTCTCACTGTAAAGAAACCTTCCCTACTTGAATGAACCTTCTTTTCTTCCAACCTTAAGATGTCCACGAGTTCCCTCTGATAGATCTATCTAGGTGAACCAATGCACCAGAGGTTCACTGTATGGGCATAATATATTTGTATAAGGTTATCTGTCCCCACGCAAACCGCCGTTCTGCCAATGTAACAGCCATCATTGTCTAATCTGCCTGCATATTCAAGCCCCTCCATTCCCCTTATTAATTTAGTTGCCCTTCTCTGAACTGCCTCAATTTCCAAGATGTCCCTTTTGTATATGGGATTCCAAAACTGCACCGCATATTCCAAATGTGGCCTTACCAGTGCCTTGTAAAGAGGGAGAATAATATTTTTCTCTCTTGATTCCATTCCCCTCTTTATACAAGACAATATCTTGCTAGCTCTAGCTGTTGCTACCTGGCATTGTTTGCTACAGCTAAGTCTGTTATCTACCAGAACCCCCAAATCTTTTTCCATTTCAGATGCACTTAAAGGGCATGTCCACCCCAAAATTTAACTTTTGATATGTGGTAGGGCATGCTCCCCCAGCCCCAACCGCATTAATATAATTGTTACAAAAGTCCCCCGATTCTTACTTACCTGCCCTCTCTCCTCCGCTGCAGTGTTCAGGCCCTCTGCTTGCATGGAATTGAAAGCAGGGGGCGGGACCGGCAGCCGCGTCCGTGATTGGCTGAGAGGCACGGAGGGCTGCACTGAGCATGCCTCAACCTTGATGAGGTTGAGGAAGTCTCAGGCACATCATGAGTCACACACTGCTCCTACACAGCAGTTTCCTGGACTTTGGAGGGGCACAGCAGGGGAACTATTTTGAGCAGGAATGTAAGGTAAGGATTGTTTTAAACTACTTGATGTGGCCAGTAAGGGGTTAAATTTTAGTTTTGGGGGTGGACATGCCCTTTAACACAGAGTTATTTATGGTGTAGGTGGCACAGGGATTATTAAATCCCAAATGCATCACCTTACATTTATCAACATTGAATCTCATCTGCCATTCTGCTGCCCATTTTGATAATCTATCTGGTCTGCTTGCAGCACTTGCACATATTGGAAGTTTCCAAAGCTCTGCATAATTTAGTTCATCAGCAAACACAGAGACCTTGCTCTCAATGCCCCCTTCTAAGTCATTTATAAACAGATTAAACAGAAGCGGCCCCAGTACAGAACCCTGAGGAACTCCGCTTAGAACTTTAGCCACATATGTAGCTCCATTAACCCACCATCTCTGTTTGCGGTCCAATAACCAGTTCTCTATCCATGAACAAATGTTTTCTTCAAGGCCAACAGTCCTCAGTTTATACATTAGTCGCCTATGTGGAACAGTATCAAAGGCTTGTTGCAGGCAGATATAGATAGATTGCCACATTGGTCTGCTAAGTGGCAGATTGATAAATGTAGGGTGATGCATTTTGGGCTTAAAAATCTTTGTGCAGTTTTGAAATCCTGTGTACAATCATTACATTTTGGAAATGGTTCAGAGAAGGGAAACTAAATTAATAACTGGGGAGCTGAAATATTAAGACATATTGGCTATTTACAATTATGTACACTAGACAAAATGTGTTTGCATGGGGATAGGATATAAACACGTATAAATACATTTATGGGCCATACAATAAACTATATGGGACATTATCGGTTATATTCAATTAAATCAACTGGACTTGATCTAATTGAATATAACAGATATAGCATGACCTAGATGAATGAGAACCTTCACAAGTATATGGGACATTGTTTACCAATAAAACATGTCAGAAGACATGCAGGCATCTCATGACTGAAAAGGGGTTTTTCACTGAGAACGGTAAAAGTATGGAACTTCCATTGGAAGCAGTGATGGCAAGTTCATTGTACATAAAAAAAAAAATAAAGAATGTGGTAGGTTACTGATATTGATACACAGAGTTAGAGTTGATCCAGGGATAGGAAGGAAATATTTCCCCTATATATGGGTGTTGCCAATTAGGTTGGACTAAATGGTCATATGTCTTTATTCAGCATCAAATATTAAATATACATCTATTCCTTGCCTATTAGAATACAACACTGCTATAAAGTCTCTTTTTTGTTCTGAACAGAAAACTAGCCATTGGTTAAATAATAAAAACCAGTCATAGCAGAATATATGGCAATTAGTTAAAAGATAATATGCAATAACCTTTGAACCAAACATATCCATTTTAATCAACTAAACAGTTGTACATTTGCAAATCAATTTTCCACAAGAAATATTACTCCCTATATATTTTTAATTTAGTGCATCTTACATTGCCATGTAACAGGCACTTGCCGAAAAATGTTCACAGCATTATGGAATGTACTGTAGCAGTGTAAGTATTCAGCCAATAGCAAAGCACAATAGCACACAAGTTAGGGACTGTGGAATTTATGTTCTTAAGCTCCTAAAATTAGCAAACTGGAACTTTGGAAAGTTTTTTATTATGCTTACAGTTACCACTAAACATAAAAATACCACATGATTGTGGTATCCCTCATTTTTTTTAATTACAGATTGTAAAAAAAAAAAAAAAGAACTAAAGACAAAAAAGCAGAACATACATTTTTATTCTGAAATGGTCTCTGGCCACAACAAGAAAATTTTACAAATATTCACTAAAAGTTTCATACTTCTGTCATTTGCTGTACAATACATACAGTATTATAAAACTGGCCGTTTTGATTGTATTCCACTACAAAATAATGTAGCATGGGACCAGCAGCATTTTACAGAAAATATACAGAAAATATACACAAAATCCACATTCAATCCAATTGCTTTCACATATCATCAGTACACACAACTGCAGCATATTATAGTCACATATCTAAAATGTTGCTCAATAGAAATCAAGTCACGACCTAGGCATTTGTAGCAGTTTTGAGAACATTTAATAATTAAAGAAAGGAAAAATTTGCAGAGATGTAAAAGTGCTTACAAGAAAGAATTCATTGTCTTTTTTCCCTGCAAACTGCATGAAGTTGGGATTTGCAGGGATCTTGGAAGAATAGAAAATGGAAATTGTTCAATTTTTGCGAGTAAAAATGTATAATTTAGCTTCTTCCTTAAGATTCCCATACAACCCAAATGCCAGAGCAATACATTAAAAGTGGCTTGCACCTAAATTAGAAAAAGTGCTGGCTCATTACAGCCAACTAATATAAAAGGAATGCACTTTGGTTCTTACCAAATGCCCTGGGATTGATCACACCATAAGAATGAAAACATTTTGAGGTAAATCTTACAAAATAAAATAAGATTGTTTCACTAGTATAAGCATAACTATTAACTTTAAAAGACCAAAAGAATGAGTACAGTAAAAACAGGTAACCAGCATGTCTTTAAGTACCTCTTTGAATAACCTCTTTTCAAAGGCCTTTCAATCCAAGGAAGCATTTTCTAGCAGCATAATTGTCCAGCCTTAAAAATTGTCAGAACTATGGTTACTTTTAAGGCCTCTTAGCATGTTGAATATTTTAAGACAATATTGAATAAAATAAATGCCTTTATGTGTTATCATTCAAAGAGTAAAAAGATGCCAACATTTGCTTGACTAGATAGCACTGATAACAAAAAGGCACATTATTCACACTATGGGCACAAAGTATCCTGTATTGTTAATATAAATACATTTTATTCAAACAGTTGTTACAACCTAGTAGCAATATACGCTTGTAATGAAAATGCCCCTGTGGGTTAATGGAAAGATACAGTAATATACTGTGCTATATAACAAATGCTGCAAATAGGTAAGACCTCCCTAGACAATGGTAACATGTGATACAGCGTACTGTTTCCAAGACAATTTATTACACTTCAACCACTAGAGCCCTAAAGGTAAAAAAACAAGTTAGCCTCAGCATGATTTCTGTGTGAACTTACCATTTGGTAATGACCAAAAGGATACAAAAGCAGGGAAATATGTTTGGGATAACTACTTTAAAATTATACGTTAAGAAGAACGAAAGTTATAATATAAAGTTTTGTAAATTTGAAGTAAAGCTAGCCATACACAGCTATATTGGGTGCACAATTCTAAGTAGTGATCTATGTACCACTTTGCACTACCAATCTTGAATGAATTTCACTTAGAAATCTGCTCAAGATTATGCAGCCGTGTGTCAGATCATCAGAAAATTTTCTGACATGTCCAATCAATAAAGTGCTTGAAATCGATAAGCAGTCTATCGATAAAATGAGTGGACGAGAAGTTGTTTTTGACCAATCTTATCAGTGACAAAACCAATCAAGAATCTTAATCCATATATGTTTAGCCTAACAGTTATGCGTGTCACCAATGAGATCATCAATGTGAAAAAAAATCATCTTCATCTTCTGATATCACTGCATCCTGTTGCAGTAATAATTTCTTTATTGAACCTCACATCAAGACCAGAAATGTGTTTGGTGCTTACAGTCACCCATCGTCATCTCCATACTTTAAGACAAAGCAATTAAAATAGGCATGAACACACACATCTGAACATTTAGCCAATCGGCCCTTCTTTTCCCAGTATGTAACTACTGGCTGGACTACTGGCCTGCATGAGACCATGAGGGGGGAAAAGTGAGGGCTATAGAGCTAAAGAAAAACCAGAAACTTGCATAATTAAAGGGCATGTCCACCCCTAAAACTATAATCCCCCCAACTACTGGCCCCACCATGTAGTGTAGTGTAATCCTTACCTCACATCCCAGTCCATCTGGTTCTCTGAGTCCCCCCCAAAGTCCAAAAACTGACGACCAGGAGGCTAGCAGAGTCCATATAGGGCTCTGCCTGCTACCTGGGCCGGAGAATTCTGCCATGCGTTACTGCAGCCCTTCTCCCCCCTCCCTCTCCCTCCCTCCCGTTCTACTATCCCTCCCCCTAGTGTAAATCCCCTTTAATATCCTGTCCCCCATGTTCCCCAGCCCAACCGGGGATTTTTATATATCAGAAAGCCCCCCAAACTCTTACTTACCTCTCCTCTTTCCTCCGCTGCGACCCGGTCTTCTTGCAAAATGCAAGCAGAGGGGCGGGACCGGCAGTCGCGTCCATGATTGGCTGAGCGGCAGCCAATCACGGACGCGACTGCCGTCCGCCCCTCTGCTTGCATTTTGCAGCAGAAGGCGGGAGCGCAGCGGGGGAAAGGGAGGAAGTAGAGTTTGGGGGTTTCTATATAAAATACCGGGTGAGCTAGGGGCATAAAAAAAGGGGGGGGGACATGGGGGAGCAGGATATAAAAAAATACATTTTAGGGTGACATACCCTTAATGAAACCAAAATAATGATTTTAAAGGTAAGAGAGATTAAATCAGGGCTAGAAAAATGAAAGGAGGGCCAGGAAATTTCTGCTGTCTAACATTTTAGAGGATTTTCTATGGGTGTCTACGGTACTGGCTAATGTCAAAAATAGTTTGTTCACCTCTGAACTAAAATCAGGTACACATTTCTGAATCCATTCAGATGTATGTATTAAATATTTGCCATTTTATTTCTTCTTTAAAAGATGTTAAAATGTACTTCACACCCAATAACAAGGTTACCAATGCTTGTGAATACTTGTGTCTAAAAACTTACTATACATGTGGTCAGGACTGACCAAATCTCAGAAGGCAGGCACGTATTTTCATGGAACACACATTCTCTGGCAAACTCAAAGTACCCCATTGGCTTCTAGAATTGTCCGATAACCTTTTAATGTAAAAACATATTCTCCACCCCTCTACCAGATTTTGGGTGTGAAAGAAAAACAACCAAATAAATAAGTGCAGTGTCTATCGAGACAGAGACATCAAAACAGACAGAATATTAAAGTGAATGTCCACCCCTTATAAAAAAATTTAATATATTATGCAGGACCCCCCCCAAAACCTAGTTTCAGTTTTGTAAAAATATAATAATTATGCTCCCAGCCAGAGTAATCATACTTACAAGATAACGATCCACCACCACAGTGCTCTGTCTTTTGTATCCCGAGCAGCCACAGTGGAGGTCATCCAGGAATGGCAGTGTAATGGCCGACTGACTACCTTACCCAGAAGCGCCAGAAGGCTGCGGCGGTGGATTGAGGAGCTTGTAAGTATGATTCCTCTGGCTGGTAGCAGAATTATTATATTTACAAAATGGAAACTAGGTTTTGGGGGGTCCTGCATGATATCTTAAATTTTTTTTATAAGGGGGGACATTCCCTTTAATGTTTCATAATACGAGAAATCTAATGAATGGGGGACTTCGGTGTTAAAAAAACAACAAACAAAAAAAAAAACCTTGCTTTTTTTCGATCTCACCAGAGAAACAGAATTCATGTAAACTGCAAAATAGGCATCGCAGGAAAGTAATACATTTAAAATATATATTTTACCATTTGAATTTCACATAACTTAATGTTATTTCAATAGGTGAAAATGTAGCCATAAACATTTTGCCATTTCTGGGGACCATGCTTTAAGAAGAATTAAATGAGAAACCAGGGTTACTTATAGTAAAAAAAATAGTTATATAAAATTCTCCCTTGCATCCTCTTAGGGGGGGGGGGGGATATTTTAGTGATCTCACGTTATGTGTATTTACTAAGACTTTAGGGCACGGCCACACTGCGCCGCGAACGCACACGCAATCGCACTGCATTTGCGCATGCGATTTCTTCATTGAGATCCGTAATCACATGCGATTGTGCTTTAAAATGGTGAACGCATGCGATTGCGTATCGCAAACTGAATCGCAATCTCAAGCACTGTTATTTTAAAAAATTGTATGCGCAAATGCATGCACAATCGCGAAAAATCACAACAGTGTGGCCTAGCCTAAATCTTGGTAAAATCTCACCCAGCTAACAATAGCTATCTTGGCCCTATAAATTTAGTCAGGGCGTCCAGATTTAGTCAGGGCGTCAGGCTGTTTCACACATGCTATACACACGTAATCATCACATGTGTATAGCCATTCGTTTTAGCAAGTTTGGTTGACCCATTAAGTCAGAACCCAACGACACCTGACCGGCAACAAATACGATAGCAGGCCAAAATGCCCATTCATCAGGTAGTGCATCTGTATAAACCTTTTAGGATGACTAGTACAACGCCACAAGCAAAAATGACCAACACTGACTAATGAATGAATTAACATGCAAATATAGTAAAATTGGCTTTTCAGATTAATTTGTTTTGTATACCAGTTATAGGGAAACAAAAGGCACAATTAACCCCCCTCCCTTAAGCTTTACCCGGGTGAGGACCTAAAATGCTAGGTTCTATTCCTTGGGGGTACAGCTGAAGTTCGGGGTACTTACCTCCTGATGCTCTTCCACAGCCCTTCCCCACAGCCAGCTACTACCAAGCAATCGTCCTCCAAATTGCATGGAATGTCTGGCTAGTGGTGGTGGTGCGGCCAGAGCAAAACAAAAGTTAGATGGAAGGCAAGTTTCAAAACTACTAGCTGTACTCCCAGTGGTGAGAACCTAGCATCTGGGCACAGCCTAAGGGCCTTTCATTCCCCTTTAAAGGGCAAGTTCTCCCCTCAAATTAAAAATTATACATAAATTAACCCCCCCAATACAAAAAAAAAGCAACACAACTTAATAGTTAGAAACACAGATTGATGTAAGGCCAATCTGTAGCAAAATGATGCTCTAACCCTCCCACTGGCTCTGAAAAGTTTCTGCCCCCTTTTACAAGCTTTAACTAGTTCAGGAGTCGGCTAAGGGAATTGCATTCAGTCATGTTACATCCATGATTACAGCTGCTAAATGGAAAAACTAGGAGCATAAAGAGGTAACCGAATTGCAGACAGCCTTTCAGGTTAGACTACATTTCTCACATTTACATTTTTTTACAGGGGGTGTGGGTGTGTGTGATTCACCTATTTAGATTCTTCATTTGAGGGATGAACATGCCCTTTAATGTATAAAATGCACAGCCAAGAAATAAAGCCACATCCTTGAGAAACTGTTAAACCACTGTAGTTAAAGGGGAAGTCCAGCCTAAAATAAAGTTAACTTAGATTAAAGAGAGCAGAGGACTTCTGCGCTGACAACAGCACTACTTCCTGGTCATGGCTGTCGGCTATTGGGCATGACGTCACGACGTGCCATTACTGACAGCTGCAGCCAGGAAGTAGGGTATTATAGATATAGATAATGCAAAAGTAGGGTTTGGGGGGGGGGGGTTGATTAACATTTCTAAGATAACTTCTTTTAGGCTGGACATGCCCTTTAATGAAACCAGATCTACAAAAATCCTGCTTGTCCTTTAACTATTTTACATTATAATTGTAATTATACTGTACAAATGATTATATATGTACAATATAATTTTAACAATTATTACAATATTAAACTTTCACTTTGCATAAAACTAGATTGTTCCATGTCCCCATCCTAAATGCTATCTTCAATTGCCGTTCTTGTTGACTTGGAGAGAATTATTACCTCATTTACATACAGAAACTTAAAAATGCTTGGTTATTTAGATCTTAAACTGGGTTTCAATTTTAGTTTGAAAATACACAGGCTCTGATCAATTTTGTTCTCCCCTCTCAATGAAAATGTCTCATTACATTGCCTTACTTCATATAAAAATAAATAATGTCATATAGACTCTGTGCCAACTGCGGTAAAAACAGTTCACCAAAGCCTATACACGCCATATATTATTCAATTAAAATAACAGTTTTGAGCATTTCTTCAAACTTTGCATGGCATACAGAGGAAAATATGTTAAAAAGATTTTAGCTAACACTTTCTAAAATTAATAAATAAGTTTAACAGTCAAGCAGTAATCAGTGGCCAGCCACCGAATTTGACACATACTGTATTGAGCAAGGCCAATTACAAATCACAAAAAGTATAAAACATTATACCTTAAAGCATTGTCCCCATTGTTTAAAAAACAATTTTATGGTTACATAAAAAATACAACAGTTGCACAAACAAAATGCACATATAATAAACTGAGCAATTAAAAACAGTATAAATGTTAGCAGTCTGTCAAATGCATAAGGCTCAGCAAGGTATCTCAAAAAATAGGTTAACTAATCAGCTAACCAATTTTGGCAAGACTGTCCTCTGCTGAATATTTCCATTGGCATCAGTCACTGAGCCAATTAGTTCTCATTTTGCAGCTGAGCCGGATGTAGGAGGTAACTTAGAATAGAAGTGATAGCACCAGTGCTTTCTGTTATTCTTTTCGATGGAATTTTTCCCCAGTAGGAGGCTTTGGCAAACGTCGCCTTAACCAATGATGCCGCAACGCCTGACTCGGGGTCATGCGGGAGAGAAGGATCCCATTCAAACACTGTGTCAAAAAGTCAAGAAACAGGGATCATCACAGCCCTTTAAAGCAGTCACCCAGTCTCTGCTTCCAGGTGGACCTCGAAATTTTCCTCTTCGGGAGCGACCACCATTCAGTACCACAGAACCATCTGGCAGACTTGAAACGTGCAATACCGAGGGTAACCTTTGGAGCTGACAAAATTTTACCCTTTTAGAAGATTCAAGGAGTTTTTGGGAAGGCATACCTAGTAACTCAATCATACTGCCAGCTGATCACCTCATTTCCCCGGGTAAAAGTGGATAACCAGTCAGGAGTTCTGCAAGAATACAACCCAAGCTCCACATATCAATAGGCATCCCATAGCGACCACAAGTATGACCTCGGTGCCCGGTAGAAGCGAGATGAATGTAAGTATACACACGCTGGTGTTCATAGCAACTGGAGCAAAATCTATAACTTTAATGCCACTTCTGCCCTGCTGTTTCAACAGAATGTTTTCAGGTTTAAGGTCACAGTGGATAATTCTATTTTTGTGCAAAGCATCCAAGCACTGTAAAATTGAGTGAGCAAACTTGCGTACTAAAGGCAAGCTGAAGCCCTGAAATTTTTCTTTTTTATTAATTCATAGAATTCATACTCAGCAATTCAAACGTCATACAGATATGATTGCGGAAGTGAAGTTCTCCAGCATGTGAATGACATTCATATTGTTGTCTTTATCCTGTTTCCTCAGGTGTTCTAGAATTCGTATTTCCTCTGCAGCCTGCCGATGAAATCGTTTTTTTCTTACCATTTTAATGCCACACATGTTGATGAAGTTTATGATCATAGCCTTTACAACTTGCCCAAAGCTTCCTTTTCCAATCACTTTTAAAACTTCATATCTGTAGGCAATATGATCATGTGGAACTTGGCACATATGAACCCTGATCATCATCATAGCCACACATGTTTGGGCACCAATTACACCTTGCTTCTTCTTTGCATCTGACCAACAAAGTAAATTTCAGTGTAATTAAAAATTTCATGGTGTTCAAAGGCAGTAAGTTTTTGCATGTATTGCTTCATTGCTTGTCGGGAGTTAATGTGTTAGATTTCACCTTGGCAATTCCCTCTGCTGATTTCAAAGAGCTAGAGCTACCTTGCTTCTATGAGTGCTCTCAAGCTGTCTCTCTGAAACAACAGGTAAACCAGTTTTACCAACAGTTGTAAGCCCATTTGGTTGTGTGGTCACAGACAGTTCTTTTGTGGCAATTCTCTTCAAATAGCTGTTGCACCTGGATTTGACCATGACTGGCCACAGGAAGATGTTCATTTCATTGTGTGCTTATTACTTCCAATCTGAAAGTAAATAAAGTATTTTTAACATACTTAAAAACTTCATGCAAAAGAATACTTATTCTAAATTCAATAACTTGCACCGGTTATCTCTGTATAAAGCACTAATGTAAATAAAAACACAATTCTGTTGTGGTTAATGCATTTTATTTTCTATATTTGTTGCATTTTCTATATTGTCTTATTGTTTTCCAAGCTGAAGTTAGGCTAGGTCACATGTATATATTGTATTTCCGATGTCAAAAATGTCTGAAATTCATGGCCAATCATGCGGTCTTCTATGGGCCGTACAATTGATTGCGGCGACAGCCGAAAAATCTGCTTGTGCGTACCAGCCCTTAGAACAGTCAGTACCCTATAAAGTAATCTACATTTGTTTACATTCTAACCTTAATAGGATTTCCTTTGTTATTGCTTGACGAGGAGGAGAGAAGATATATCTCTCAAAAGCTTGATATAAAAATAAAACTGTTAGTGCACAATAAAAAGTTATCATACACTACAGTACTTTCCTTTTTACTAAATGGAGAAAAAAATTATGAGGACAGTCATGGATAGATAAATAACAGCGGAGATCAAAAGGTCAGAAGAGCACTAATCAGCGAGCAAGTTTATTGCAACATACTTAATCGATGCATTTCGGCCATCTTACAGGGACGGTTGTCAGACCATCCTATATATAAATAATGCTGAATTTTTAATTGTATGACCTGCTAATAACTTGTAAATTGCATCTAAAAGTGGCTAACATAACAGCTGTCACCCCCACAGTTCACTTAACATAATGGGCATCATACAACCAGTTATTAAATGAACAAGACAGACATACTAAAGCAAAAGAAAGCATTATATCCCCCCAAAAATATAAACTGCTGACAGCTTTTAGTAAACCACTGCAGCCCCTAAATTATATGCAAAAAAAACATGATGGATTACAGATTATGAAGGCATGTCAAAAAAGGTATTCATAACAAAAAAATGTAAGGGCATATCCTCCTTAAAACAAAAAAACTGGTGACTAAGTTATCTCCCGGCAACCATAACTGCTATTTGTACCAGTTATTACAAGTATTTGAGACCAGATATTGATAAGTTCTTCCTTTCTGGCAATGATATATGCACCTCCCTCTGCTCAATGAGCTTTTTCTAAGATTGAGCATGTGCAGAGTAGGTTGCAGGGAAACAGCAGTGAGTTATCGGCAGTGATGTCAGCCGTCAAAACCTTGATTAACTGCATGGAAAGAGCCAGCTTATTCTGCCAGAAAAATAGAGGCAATAATCATCCTTGAATATCTGGTTAGTAACATACCTAGTAAAGTACTAAATATGTAGGTTATTTATCCGCTCCTTTGATTGGCTAGGCACGATGCCTTGACCAATCACAGGAGCGGATGCTGGTCAAGCCCTTTCTGCTTGACATCCGTGCAGGAAAAAGGCACAGAAGTTAGCAGAAGGCGGGGGGAACGAAGGCTAGTAAGTACATTGGGGACAGCTGTGAGTGCTAAAAACCTTGCAAGGTTGAGGTTTATAGCCATTTCCTGCCACAAATCAAAATTTAGTTTGGGGGGTGGACATACCCTTTAAATTGTGGCAATCAGATTATAGCCTTCTACTGGACTACCAAAGGGACTACAGTTAAGCTACATATGGCTGTGCTATCACGGCACACACGTCTGTATGTAGCTTTAAAAAACATTTATTAACATCTGATTAGTTGCTACAGCATGGGCAAGATTGTCCCCTTCTTATTAAAAAACCCTCTGTGTCTTACTCTGTATATGATCTAACATTCTTCAGACACTGCATATTATCATATTATGTTAAGTAAAGTTGGGGAAAACATTTAAAGAGCTCTGGTACAAAATACAAAAAAAATAAGAATATGAGAACCTGAAAAGTAGAAAACAACATAAACCCCCAGTTACTCAGTTTTAAAATCTGAAAATCTTTTTAATTAAATTATCCTTTTAATTTATTAGTGACAAAATAAGTCTAATAAAAACAACAACAACAAATTAATTGAGTCTCAACACCCAACAAAGCAATTGAAAAGACCAGACATGCCGTCAGGTTCAACTCTGCCTCACAGATATATATACTTACAGGGAGATTCAATAAAAGTTCTTATTGTTTAAAATGGTGCTAATTTTGCCCCAACCAATCAGATATCATTAACATTTGAAAGCTAACATCTGATCGGTTGGGGCAAAATTAGCACCATTTTAAATGATAAGAACTTTTATTGAATCTCCCTGTAAGAACTTTTATTGAATCTCCCTGTAAGAACTTTTATGAATAACCCTGTTAATGTTTTGGATGGCAGTAGTTTTGAAATGTACATTTATTCTTTTAATATAGATCTACCTGGAAAAATGGAGGGTGAGTTTTATCATTAATTATGAAAAACAAAAACTTTCTATCTCCCATATTAAATAAAAAAACAATAAAAAAAAACAATAAAAAAGCACACACAAAAGACAACTATAACCTATTCTTACCATGTGTGAAGGATTGCTGGTTCTAAGGGGTGGCAATGATACAGGTGATGGTGCCCCCGTGCCTGCTGCAGATCGTGGCAATCCTGGAGATGGTTGCATCTGAGTGGTGCCTTCACTTCCTCTGCCTGCAGCATAGGAAACACAAACAACATCTCAGGACAAGGAAAAAGAGTATGTATTTATGCTCCTCTTATCTAAATCTAGCTGTTACTGGTTGTATAGCTGTTCATATATATTTAAATTACCATCTCAAAAAATTAACGGTAGAAACATGCATTGTACAAACTACAAACCCATTTCAAATGATCAGGTTGTGCAATCTGCTAATAACATAAAGGCTGCTGTAGTTAATAGGGATAAACCTATGATCCAAGATTAGCAGGTCATTAAAAGCAAGAAAATGTAATCAACAGGATTTCCAGTTCAGACAATGTTTTACAATATTCTGACTTTTTCTGGACCTACAAAGGAATTCTTTCAGCATTTTAGAGCGATTTATTATGCATGGGATTAAAATGACAGTTGTTTTAATGTTTAAAAAATGTTTAATGTTTTAAATGTCCCCATGGCACTGTATGACAAAAAACAATCGGTCAGGACAGTGCAGTCCAGAATGTCACTGCTTAACCATGCCATAATCTCACCTATCCTGTTAGGGCAGTCTGCACTCCAAGGTGCAGGGGGAGGGGTGATTGATTTTCTGAGAAAATAAAAGCAAATACATACAGTAAACAGCTTCTTCTTTGTAAACTCTATCATTTCACAGAACTGCCCTGGGTGAAGGATGGAATATAAAAAACATTTTTAGGTGGACAGCTGAGGATTTAGACGCTTTATATTAAGGAAGGAGTGTGACAGGTTAAACATGTAAACAGCTTTTTACTTCCAGAATCTCTCCCACGGTCATTATTAAGAGCTGGAGACCCAGAGCACATTATTATACTGGGCTGGAATCATGGGGACCCAGAGCACCTATAATACTGGGCTGGAATCATGGGGGACCCAGAGCACACTATTTAACTGGGCTGAAATCATGGGGGACCCAGAGCACACTATTATACTGGGCTGGAATCATGGGGGATCCAGAGCCCACTATTATACTGGGCTGGAATCATGGGGGATCCAGAGCCCACTATTATACTGGGCTGGAATCATGGGCTACATATTCTATAGATGGAACTTGACTACCCGGGTCCATAAGGCCACGGATGTGGTCCAGCACATAGTGACAGCTCTAGAACAGCAGCCCCTATAGGGCGCCATAGTGTTGACACCCCTCTGCCTTCACACTTCCCCACAGACCGATTTTACACAAAAGCCCTGACACACCTGACCCATTCCCATCCAGCTTGTCCTGTTGTTCTAGGCGGGCCCCTCCGAAGACGACTCCTTACCGGCTGGGTGCACAGGAGCAGCTGCACAGGGTTTTCTGTTTAACATGGCGCCTAATGAAGAAAATGCTAACGGGGATTAGGGACATGGACTCGGGGCTCAGACTCCGGCTCCCCTCCAGCAGCTCTACAGCCAGCGCTCCCTTTCTTCTCCGCTCAGTTTCAAGCTTGCAAATCCCCGGCATCCCAGAGCTCCGCACCCAAGGCGGCCCAGCTCACCTCCCTAGTAACCTCCCGGACCACGGCTCCCAAGGGAGTCACACAGGGAAGGAAGCCAGACTGGAAACACTGAGGAGGCCGCCCCCCACCCCCACCAGACTGACTCCTCCCACAGAGACCCTGGGGGCCCGCCCCTGTATGGTGGAGGGTATTAGTTTGACTGACCTTCCCTTAATGAAAGGCTGCCGTAGATGTTATGGTGGGGAGGGTTCGAAGGGACCGGAGGGCTGGTGTAGGATAACGGAAGGAGATCTTGGTGCGGACGGAGGCCCAGAACCGTCTCTTGGAGACTGTGTTATAGTAACAAGCGACTGGGCCGTTGCTAGGCAGCAAAACGCCATTGTGTTTTCCTAGACTAGACTGTGTGTAGAGACGTTGGGCTGGGGGTTGGGTGGCGATCCAGTTGTACAGTATGGGGGGATCGTGTCCAATACACAGCAGTACAGAGCTCGCAATGTGGCAGAGAACGTCATACCACGTGTGATACTGAACGTTACATTGCAAAGAACAGATAATTAACTGGTTAAACCCGGGAGGTAGCGATTGGACTCCCGGCCCTTGGTGTAGTGATTGGTTGCGGAGGGCATGCTCGACTTCTGATTGGTGCAAAACCACTGTTACCAACTAGTTGAAAGCAGCTTTTTGGTCATAAACCCTGATAACGTGCAGTGATGCGACAAAAGGTTCAGAAGTTCGGCGACCAATCTGATGTAATTAACTGAAGTAGCTCAGTAAAACCCTACAGTCTGGTTGCTGCAAATTAATAGCACAGGCAAACAGTTGCACCTCATATTGCATTCATTTCTCACGAAGTTAACATAATTATTGTAATAATAAAATAGTGAATAATGAAGCCACTGATATTAAAGGGCATGTCCACCCCAAAACTATAATCCCCCCAACTACTGGCCCCACCATGTAGTGTAGTTTAATCCTTACCTCACATCCCAACTCCGTCTGGTTCTCCTGTAGTCCCCCCCCAAAGTTCAAAAACTGCCCACCAGGAGGCTAGCGTCCATATAGGACACTGCCGACCTGGCCTCCGGAGATTCCTGCCATGCGTGCTGCAGCCCTTCCCCCCCCTCCCTCTCCCTCCCTCTCCCTCCCGTTCTACTATCCCCCCCTAGCATTAAACCCCTTAATATTATGCTCCCCCATGTCCCCCAGCCCCAACCGCATGTTTTTTTTTTTTAAAAAGCTCCCCAAACTCTTACTTACCTCTCCACTTTCCTCCGCTGCACTGAATGACCGGCAGCCGCGTCCGTGATTGGCTGCCGCTCAGCCAATCACAGATGCGACTGCCGGTCCCGCCCCTCTGCTTGCATTCTCGCAAGCAGAGCTCCGGCAGTGCGGCGGAGGATCGAGGGGAGGTAAGTAAGAGTTTGGGGAGCTTTTTGAAAAAACAAATCATGCGGTTGGGGCTGGGGGACATGGGGAGCATAATATTAAAATTCTATTTTAGGGGTGGACATAGCCTTTAAGTCACTGAGAAAACCCCAAGGCTACTTTTACAAAGGGCATGGAACCCAGAGGTGACTAGTATATTAATGTACACACCGAGGTACATTGGAATCCACCCCTACTTAGTCACTCCTGGCCTCATAGATCCTGGATTTGTGCTGCACAACAGGCCAACCTGTATCCCTCCTTGGGTCTTATACCTCCAACTCTTCCAGGCAACGGATGGGGGCAGGGCCCACTGGTGATGTTGCATAACTCCATCCCTGGAATGACCTACAATGCCCAAATTCACAGCTCTACCCCAAGAACACCTATAACGCGCCGTGACAGTTGGGGGGTATGTAAAAGTGTGATAAAGACTACTGTCCCTGTTACAATTTCACCTGTTTGTTTCAAGTTTGGGCAGAACTTTCAACACATTTCTTATGGCACTCCAACACCTATTTCTAAATTCCTTTGGTAGGATTTTGTCCATGCCCACTCTGCAGGCTTTGGTGCGGTTGTTAATTGTGCGTTCATGCATAATTACATCCTTCATTAGAATATGGGATAAGAAGCTAAAATAACATTAAATGGTATGTGTCGTGTCCCCCCTCTGAAAATGAAAATTTGCATCCAGCAGGTAGAGAACCCACATGGTAACATCCTTTAATTGACAGCAACAGCTTTTAGATTTAGAAAAATTGTAGATCGCATACAGTTTACTGTTGCCAATTTCATCTGAAATGGCATGTCCACTCTTCATTTGCCTTATATCTTTCTCCTACCTTTAAAGTCTTAATTTGCCTTCTTCATTTTTTCCTGTTATTTGTAAAGTAGATATAGACACTTTTTCCAGTCGTACTTCCTCAAATAGAAAGCAGTCTACTGAATTTCAGTCAGCTCTCATTCCAGAGTGTCAGTATCTCAGGTGCTTTGATTGGGATATTTCAAAATGTGAAGCCAGAATTAATTTGTTCTGGAGGTTTCTTTCACCCTCACATATCAAAGGATTTATTCACATTACGGTAGATAGGTTCACTTCATATTTCTGCCATGCTGCACTGCACGATTTTTCAGGGATATGTATCATGGGCGCTATGTGTTTTACCGTATATACTTGAGTGCAAGCCGATGTTTTCTGGCTTTAAAATTAGCCTGAAAACCCGACCTCGGCTTATACTCGGGTCACAGTAAGGTATTGTACATTTCCTAAATCCCCCCCCCCTTCCTTTCCTAGAATTTTGGCACTTTGAAACAACTTTTGAATGCGGATGTGCGAAGCGTGCCACCGCAAAGTGGGCGTGGCTTATTTGTGGGGTGCGGCAACACTTTTGATAATTTCTATTTGAAAACATTTATACTGTTGTTATAACACAGAAAAAACATACTTTCTGTAGAAAGAAAGAGGGGAAAAGATTTGTAAGCTTGCCACTACTTCAATATAGACTCTTTCAGAAGGGCCCTAACTAAGCTAACTAGTTTAAACCTAGCCTAAGCTAACAAACAAGCTAAAGCTAGACTAACCATATGAAAATTCCTTTTAACAATATCCAATTTACCATATATCTTGAGTATAAACTGAGGTACCTATTTTTACCAGAAAAAACTATAAAAGTGATTGACTGAGTATAAACGAGTATAAACCGAGGGTAGAAATTATGACCACTACTGCCTTTTGATTCTGTATTGTTTTGGGCTTAGGGTGAGGCTTTAGTTGCCTTTTAAATGGACAGCAGAATTCCCATACAGTGGTCCCATACAGTAATAGCCAAATCCAGTATGACTATTACTATATGGGACTACAGTATGGGAATAATGCTGTCCATTTAAAGGGCAACTAAAGCCTCAAAACAATACAGAATCAGAAGGCAGTAGTGGTCATAATTTCTACCCTTGGTTTATGCTCAAGTCAATCACTTTTATTATAGATAACATTCTCCTTCTGATTCTGTATTGTTTTGAGGCTTTAGTTGCCCTTTAAATAGACAGCAGATTTCCCATACAGTAATAGCTATACTGGATATGGCTATTACTGTATGAGAATTCTGCTGTCAATTTAAAAGACAACTAAAGCCTTGGCACTCCAGATGTTTGTAAACTACAACTCCCAGCATGCTTTAGTAGCTGGGAGTTGTAGTTTATAAACATCTGAACCCTCACCCTCCCACCCAGCTCAGTGGGTACCTTCTGTGCCTGAGAAATCAGGCAGCCGATCGCTCGCCCCCGTGCTCCCTATACTAATGCGCCAGCTGACGTCACTACTCGGTGCCGGGCAGTGAAGTCAGCCAGCATGCTAGTATAGGGAGCGTTTTGCCTGATTTCTCAAGTAAGTTTACTGACTTGAGTATAAACTGAGGTCGGTTTTTGAGGCTGATTTTACAGCCTGAAAACCTCGGTTTATACACAAGTATATACAGCAGTTAACACCATAAAACATGGTATTTTCTGGTGCCGTCTTCTCTTTTCTTCAGCAAGAGGGAATCAAGCACACAAGTAGGTAGGTAGGCCCTAGCACACAAGTAGGTAGGTAGGCCCTAGCACACAAGTAGGTAGGTAGGCCCTAGCACACAAGTAGGTAGGTAGGCCCTAGCACACAAGTAGGTAGGTAGGCAGGCCCTAGCACACAAGTAGATAGGTAGACTCTAGCACACAATTAGGTAAGTAGGCCCTAGCACACAATTATGTAGGTAAGGCCACAGCACACAGGTAGTTAGCCCCCAGGTAGGTAGGTAGACCCCAGCCCCCGTGTAGGTAGTTAGGCATCCAGCCCCTCAAGTAGGTAGGTTCCAGCCCCCAGCACATAAGTAGGTAGGTGAACCCCAGCAAACAGATAGCCATCCCCCAAGCAGGTAGTTTGGTAGCCAGGCCCCAGCACACAGGTAGGTAGGTATGTAGCCAGCCCCCAAGTAGGTAGGTAGGCCCCAACATAAGGTGGTAGCCAGCCTCCAAGAATTTAGACATGCCCCTGTCCCCAAGTAGGTAGCAAGGCCTCAGCACACAATAGGTAGGTATGTAGCCAGCCCCCAAGTAGGTAGGTTCCAGACCCAAGTAGGTAGGCCCCAGCACACAAGTAGGTAGCCAACCCACAAGAAGTTAGGCAGGCCCCTGTCCGCAAGTAGGTATGTATCCCCAAGCACACAAGTAGGTAGCCAGCCCCCAATTAGGTAGACAGGCCACAGTCCCCAAGTAGGAAGGTAGGCCCCAGCCCACAATTAGGTAGGTTGGCCCCTGTCCCCAAGTAGGTAAGTGAAACCCAGCTCACAGGTAGGTAGGAAGGTAGCCAGCCCCCAAGTAGATAGGTAGACCCCAGCCTCCAAGTAGGAATGTAGGCCCCAGCATACAGGTTAGTAGGTAGCCAGCCCCCAAGTAGGTAGGTAGGCCACAGTCCTCAAGTAGGTAGGTATGTAAGTAGCCTCCCCTCCCCCCAAGAAAAATGCACCCTCACAAATTAAAAATAATGACACTCACAGAAATGCTCCTCATAGTGGTGGTGCTGCTGCCTGTCACGCAGCTCGGTCGATCCAGCATGATTTTCTTCTTCTCCTTGGATTCGTCAGTTGCTGCTCTGCACTAAATGTACCTGTACTTCTGGCCTACTGGCCCCGGCAGTAAGTGAGACAGGCGCCAAGTATGGACATCAGTGCAGAGTGCCAGCCGGATCCCTGGATTCAAATGACCTTACATACAGAGCGAGCAGCAGCCAGATTTGGGGGGGGGGAATGACAATACCTTACTGTGACCTGATTCAATTGTAAGTACTTACCTCTCTTACTTACCTTACTGAACTGGGGGGCTCTCTAAAGGGAAATGCCTTGGGCCTTTCCTGGGGGTGCTGTCCATAAAAAAGCCTCATTCCTTGACACTGCAGGTGTTTAGAAACTACAACTCCCAGCTACTAAAGCTTACTTTTTGAGGTAAACATAGGTACATTGGCTTATATTCGGGTCGACTTATACTCGAGTATATACAGTGGTTTTTATTATTATTGTGGATTTATGTAGATCCAACATCTTCCGTACAATTGCACGGATACATAGACATGCTTTACAATTACACGGATATATAGACTTCAGGCCCTGCCCCGAAGAGCTTACAATCTAAGCACATTTATTTGACACATACAACCTATCAGCATGTCTTTATCATTGTGGGGGAACCCGGAGTGCCCAGAGGAAACCCACGCAAGAACGGGGAGAACATACAAACTCCTTGCAGATGTGTCCACGAAGTGATTAACAGTGATATATGTATGGTTTGTGTGAGGTTTAGATGTATTTTTTACACCATTTAATTTGTGGTCTAATCTAATCGCATGTTATGACATTTTTGTTGACATCTGATGGCTGATAGGTATAACACTGCTATACTTCTAGCAATACACTGTGACATTATGTAGTATTTATTATTGTTCCAATAACTAAAGCGATGTATTATTTGTCTCAGAAAATCCTGTTAACCACAGTAACGTGAAAAGACAACAATACATTAAGGGCTAGGCCACACTGCTGCGTTTTAACACGCAATAGTTCAAGTATTTCCAGTAGAATGTGTACTATTCTTTTGAGGGTGGTGATTCTAGTGGACGGTACCATTTCCACCATTGAGCTCAGAAAAATGACCATGTTTTGGTTGATGTTGAAGTACTTACAATACCATCATTTCAATTTGTATTCATATATTTAAAGAGTTTTGGTGGTTGATCTTACTTGTTTAGCTATACCTTTCTATTTATAAAGCAACTTTAAAAAAAACAAATGCATACACAATCCTGGTTTCAGTTGTCTAACAATGTGGGGCATGGGGAAAAGTGTGGCCTGGTGGTTGGCTGCATGGCACTGCTCTAGAAACACCTGTTTAAAACACAATCTGTTCTTTTAAATACCGTATTCAGCTGTCCATCATTGTCAGTCACTGATAATAATGAAAGAAGACCTATCAACAATAATCTGTCTGTATTGGACCTAATAGCTTGCAATTAGAGATGGCTGAACTTCCGAAAGTTCGGTCCGTTTTCGAACTATAGGGAAAGTTCGAAAACGGACCCATTAAAGTCAATTGGAGTCAAATAGTTCAAAAAGTTCGAATGAAACACAACTAAAATATCATTGGTAACTTAATGTAAATGTCTGTGGGACCTGGGAAATGGTCTGGGGAACACGTTTGAATATTCAGGACTTTTGAAAACTCGACTTTACTCTCACTCGCGCTACTTTCGAGCTCTCGTGTTCGAACATTCGATACTTGCGGATTCGATAATTCGATATTTGCTTGTGTATAGGCATAATAGACATTTTACTCGCACATTCGAACATTGGATGATTATCGAACATCCGAGTCCGAGATAGTTCGAGAAGTCTGAGTCCGTTTGAACTTGAATAGTTCAGCTCGAACTCGGGTTCTAGTTCTAGTCCATCTCTACTTGCAATGTGTACAAATATAACAATATGCGAGTTATAAAACATACAATAGAAGGACTGTGGAAGCAATCCTTAGGCTAAATTACCACTACATTTAGCGGAAGTGCTACTGATCTGGTCAAACATTTATGCAAAAAAAGAAAAGATAATTAATGCACATTCCTAGGCCCCATACAATATATTATGTGCACACTGGCATACATTATAAACAAAGGGGTTTTAGTATCCATTACCAGACATGCAACCTTCTATACTGTGTCTTGCTAAAAAAAAGAAAACTCTCTACCTCTATCCCAAAAGGGAAGTAAACCAGGGGATTTTCTTTGGCTGTGTGTTCCTAAAAATATTGCATTTACTGCGCCATCAGCAACTCAACTGAGTTTACAGGTACATTTAGAAACTTTCCAGCTCATTCACCCAGAGCAATAATATGGACTTTTAAAGTCGCGCTAACTGGTTAACTATCAGTTAGGCTGAGGCCACACTGCAATGCACAGGAATCACATACAAAATCGCGCGTGGTATCGCATGCGATTGTGTGCGCAATTCTTGTGAGTTTTTGCGTTATGGAAATGCATGCGTTAATGCACCAAAAATGGTGAATGCATGCGTTACCAAAACACGAACAGACGCGCAATCACATGTGCATCGGAAATCGCAGGAATTTTTGCATTCCCACAATTTCCATTTTAGCGAAAATGTGTGCACAAATGCGCGAAATACGCGCTAGTGTGGCCTCACCCTAAGTGCAATTTTAATGAGTTTCGACAAAGACACCTGCAGCTCTGGTTAAATGAGTCTGTATCTTTCACTAGAAATTGTGCATAGAGAGTGAATCCTGGGGTCAGAGGTGTGGCTTTTTGAAGTCAACATGGGCTATGAGTTGTACTGGCAACATTATGGAAGCTTTCTTAGTTACAGAATCTATAACCTATATGTACTAAATGTAACTTACTGGAAAAGAATCTTACAATGTATAGGTGTTATGGGGAGAAAAGCTTTCATATAAGGATTTTAAAAAATTAAGTTTAGTTCTCCTTTAACTAATGTGTTTCAGTCTTGGCAAGATGTATTACACATCTGGCCCATAGACAGGCCCCATATTCTCCTCAACTTGAACACATGGCTTTCTTTTTATATATCTACCTGCAAAGCACCGAGACTTACCACAGTATGTTGCTGCATATAACACTGTATTTTAATTGCGACACATACTCATGTTTTACACATATCAAAAATGACAAAGGTAAATACCAATAACAAATATCAAACACCTCGTCACCCACCTACATAAATATACCATAAAAACAAGCCACACAGCTAACACAAATTTGTCAAATAGACCCCTAAGTACTAGGCCACACTAGTGTGTTTGTGTTCGCGATTGCGCATGCGTTTTATAAAAAAAAAAAAATAGGAATTGCGGGGATGCAAAAATGCATAGGTTTCTTTTTTGGTCTCTGATGAAGCGGAAGTAACCGCGAAACGCGTCAGGCCACGCCCCCTCCCCCTTTGGCTTCTTCCCTACCCGTGATATGCTATGCAGTGTTATCTATGATTGCTTTTAACGAACCACAATAAATGTGAAGTTTTATCTGGATTAACATTTTGGAATATGTGCTGTTTCGAATGTATCTCGTCGCTCCCAATACTTATTGCTTCATTCTTTTTTGGTAACGCATGCATTCACCATTTTTGGTGCGTTAGCACATGCGTTTCCATAACAGAAAATGCCAAAATCGCATGCGCAAACCGCTTGCAATTGTGTGGGCGATTTGGTGCGTTGTAGTGTGGCCTTTGCCTAAATGCAGATAAAAATGTCCATGTTTCAATTAAAGCAGTCAATAGCAGTGTGTGTTTGTTTGTTTGTACTAAGCCTTCTGTTAGCATATCAGTTAGGTTATTTAACAAACTGATATTCTAACAGAAGGCTCAGTACGAGTGGGTGGAGCCACTCACACTGCTATTGACTGCTATTCATTTCCATGCAGACAAATGGATTACAAATTAATGTCTTTCTATTATGCTAATTAACTGCACCAAACTGTGAAACTGGTATCAAAAATCAGTTGTGGTACGGACTGCTACTAGCCCAATCTCTATATGGGACTTTACATGGAGCTGTTTAAATGAAACGTGGATATTTTTATCTGAATTTAGGGGTCTATTTGACAAATATGTGTTAGCCATGTGGCTTGTTTTTATAGTATATTTATGTAGGTGGGTGATGAGGTGTTTGATATTTGTTATTGGTATTTACCTTTGTCATTTTTGATATGTGTAAAATATGATTTTTTTATTTGCTTTGGACATTCCAATGGCAGAGAATTGAGCATCTGCAGCAGAAGTCGCTTTTAGTTGATTTCTAAGCTTTTATCTTTCATAACTATTATTTTTATTGACAAAGGCATCAAAATGCCTTACCCTGGGCATTCCTATAACACCTCTTAGCCACAATGCAATCACGCCTTGCATTCATAATGTCATAAACTCCTGGCTGTGATATGCTAATTGGGATTTTCCAGGGTACATAATTGCCACAGATTCTTGTACAAGTCATTCTGAATTGAGAAAGCCAGTCAGATGACTAGCGAAACGTCTTCAAGAATTAAACTTTAAGTTCAGTTGATCTAACTGAATACAGCATATACCATGACCTGGATGAATGAGAACCTCCACACAAATTATCTTTAATATTTTTTATATTTTACATTTCTGAATGTTTATTTCCATGCTAATCACTTTGGGCTTATCTTCTTGTTTGGCCTGTATTGTAAAAGAAATGAACCTCCAGGTCCAGCAGTGTCTAGTGTGACACAGGAGCTCTCTCGACTGGCTGATCTTCCCCCTGGGTCCCTTTCCTCTATCTGCCCTGTCAATGATCTTCAGATTAAGGATCTAGAAGTGGTGGAGGAAGTTAGAAGGGTAAAAAAACTTGAAGGAGCTTTACAGAGCTTCAGCTGTCACAACAGCCCAAGATTTAATATTCAGGTACCTTGACTTTTTCTTTCTTTTATTCAATGTACAGTATACCTGCCGCACAGTATTTTGACTTGTAAACCTCTTTTATTTTAGTATCTTTTACTGGAACAGAGATCAGAGCTCCTGGATGAGTTAGAGCGACTCCGTTTCCTGACTTCAGACCAGTCATTAAGCCTCCTGCCAGAGTACCAACAGAGAATTAATGTGAGATCGTTGATGGACTACCAGCAACTAGTAGTGTCTGGCTGAGATAGGGATATGCTAAACGTTGGGTTCGGACTTATAATTGTATTAAGACAGTGGTAACAAGATAAAAGCCAATAAAAACGAAAGGATGGTACACACGTGCGATTGCAGGGCCGGCCTCTGGCGCACGATGTGTATGGATAGCCTTTGCTCCCCACAATTGTTTAATGAATGGGTGCTCGGTAGGTCATTTGGTTAAGATAGTCATCCGAAAGGGCTGTTTATTACACATTGTGCGTAGTGGCCCAGCGACCGCACACGTGTACAAGCCTTTACAGAGCAGGAAAAGGATGCAGGGTAATTACCTTATATACTCGAGTATAAACCGAGGTTTTCAAGCTTTAAATTTAACCTGAAAACCGGATCTCGGCTTATACTCGGGTCACCGTAAGGTTTTGTAAATTTTCCCCCCCAATCCGGCTGCTGCTTGCTCTGTATGTAAGGTAATTTGAATCCAGGGATCTGGCTGGCACACTGCACTGACGTCACAACTCGGCGCCGGGCAGTAAGTGAGACAGGCGCAGAGTATGGACATCGGTGCCGAGAGGATTCAAATTACCTTACATATAGAGCGAGCAGCAGCCAGATTGGGGGGGTAAAATTACAATACAGAGTATGGACATCAGTGCAGAGTGGCAGCGGAATCCCTGGATTCAAATTACCTTACATACAGAGCGAACAGGATTGGGGGGGGGTGGATTACAATACCTTACTGTGACCTGATTCAATTGTAAGTACTTACCTCTCTTACTTACCTCACTGAACTGGGGGGCTCTCTAAAGGGAAATGCCTTGGGCCTTTCCTGGGGGTGCTGTCCATAAAAAAGCCTCATTCCTTGACACTGCAGGTGTTTAGAAACTACAACTCCCAGCTACTAAAGCTTACTTTTTGAGGTAAACATAGGTACATTGGCTTATATTCGGGTCGACTTATACTCGAGTATATACAGTGGTTTTTATTATTATTGTGGATTTATGTAGATCCAACATCTTCCGTACAATTGCACGGATACATAGACATGCTTTACAATTACACGGATATATAGACTTCAGGCCCTGCCCCGAAGAGCTTACAATCTAAGCACATTTATTTGACACATACAACCTATCAGCATGTCTTTATCATTGTGGGGGAACCCGGAGTGCCCAGAGGAAACCCACGCAAGAACGGGGAGAACATACAAACTCCTTGCAGATGTGTCCACGAAGTGATTAACAGTGATATATGTATGGTTTGTGTGAGGTTTAGATGTATTTTTTACACCATTTAATTTGTGGTCTAATCTAATCGCATGTTATGACATTTTTGTTGACATCTGATGGCTGATAGGTATAACACTGCTATACTTCTAGCAATACACTGTGACATTATGTAGTATTTATTATTGTTCCAATAACTAAAGCGATGTATTATTTGTCTCAGAAAATCCTGTTAACCACAGTAACGTGAAAAGACAACAATACATTAAGGGCTAGGCCACACTGCTGCGTTTTAACACGCAATAGTTCAAGTATTTCCAGTAGAATGTGTACTATTCTTTTGAGGGTGGTGATTCTAGTGGACGGTACCATTTCCACCATTGAGCTCAGAAAAATGACCATGTTTTGGTTGATGTTGAAGTACTTACAATACCATCATTTCAATTTGTATTCATATATTTAAAGAGTTTTGGTGGTTGATCTTACTTGTTTAGCTATACCTTTCTATTTATAAAGCAACTTTAAAAAAAACAAATGCATACACAATCCTGGTTTCAGTTGTCTAACAATGTGGGGCATGGGGAAAAGTGTGGCCTGGTGGTTGGCTGCATGGCACTGCTCTAGAAACACCTGTTTAAAACACAATCTGTTCTTTTAAATACCGTATTCAGCTGTCCATCATTGTCAGTCACTGATAATAATGAAAGAAGACCTATCAACAATAATCTGTCTGTATTGGACCTAATAGCTTGCAATTAGAGATGGCTGAACTTCCGAAAGTTCGGTCCGTTTTCGAACTATAGGGAAAGTTCGAAAACGGACCCATTAAAGTCAATTGGAGTCAAATAGTTCAAAAAGTTCGAATGAAACACAACTAAAATATCATTGGTAACTTAATGTAAATGTCTGTGGGACCTGGGAAATGGTCTGGGGAACACGTTTGAATATTCAGGACTTTTGAAAACTCGACTTTACTCTCACTCGCGCTACTTTCGAGCTCTCGTGTTCGAACATTCGATACTTGCGGATTCGATAATTCGATATTTGCTTGTGTATAGGCATAATAGACATTTTACTCGCACATTCGAACATTGGATGATTATCGAACATCCGAGTCCGAGATAGTTCGAGAAGTCTGAGTCCGTTTGAACTTGAATAGTTCAGCTCGAACTCGGGTTCTAGTTCTAGTCCATCTCTACTTGCAATGTGTACAAATATAACAATATGCGAGTTATAAAACATACAATAGAAGGACTGTGGAAGCAATCCTTAGGCTAAATTACCACTACATTTAGCGGAAGTGCTACTGATCTGGTCAAACATTTATGCAAAAAAAGAAAAGATAATTAATGCACATTCCTAGGCCCCATACAATATATTATGTGCACACTGGCATACATTATAAACAAAGGGGTTTTAGTATCCATTACTTTGATCACATGAATGAAAAGCCTTCCAACCACGTCAAGGTAACCCCAGTCTGGAAGGTCCTAACTTCTAACCTTTTTTACTTTAATTATGATTAGCAACCTTTTGTATTTCTCGTACTTTCGCACTGGATCAATATGGCAGCCTTGACATGGTTGGAAGGCTTTTCATTCATGTGATCAAAGTAATGGATACTAAAACCCCTTTGTTTATAATGTATGCCAGTGTGCAGATAATATGATATAGTATGAGCCCAGAAATATGCATTGATTATCTTTTCTTTATTTGAAAAATGTTTGACCAGATCAGTAGCCCTTCTGCTCAATGTAGTTGTAATTTTGCTTATGGAGTGCTTCCACGCTCCTTCTCTTGTAATATTAGGAAGCATGGTCAAGCTTCCATGTGGTAATAGCACCTCCAATCTGGCCCTTTAATGGAAGTTCCTATGCCTTTAATATAAAGCACTGTATGGATGGTCTCCTCCCTCATTTTTAAAAGCCAATGGGCTGGGGGGGAGTGAGAAAGCCTGCTACATTGATCCAGTATGAGGATTGCAAATGTTTGCTAATCATAAAGTAAAAAAGTTTAGGACTTCCAGACTGGGGTTACCTTGACGTGGTTGAAAGGCTTTTCATTCATGTGATCACAGTGATGGATACTAAAATCCCTTTGTTTATAATGTATGTCAGTGTGCAGATAATATGATATTGTATGGGGCCCAGGAATGTGCGTTGATTATCTTTTCTTTGTATAAATGTTTGACCAGATCAGTAGCAAAATGTAGTTGTAATTTAGCCTAAGGACAAGAACAAGACACAAAGCAATGTTGCCTGACTAGATCAATGTGTAGCTGTACAGCAGGGCCATGCACAGGTTGAAATAATGTTTGAAATCTCATCAAGAGTAGAATACCTTCTGTTTAAAACTGATGTTTCAGAAGCAGCATCGCCTATGAAATTGTGCAAACATTCATTAGGTGTTTCAAGCATTGTTTTTTCTTTTGTTAAATAGATGCTAATACACCTTACCGATACCTGACAAATGCCGTCAGATCCGTCAGGTGGCTAAAAACTACTGGCAACAGCGCAGTGTGCCGTAGTCATCACTTTTGGTTGATTCTAACAAAAAAAATTTGGGTTGGTATCGGCTTCCTCTGCTATAGTAAAGGGAGCTGATATAATTGACCATGTGTCACACAGCTGAAATATTGGTTGGGGCCGTGTATGCAGTTACTTACTACATGTGTACCGACAGATACCAATGGGATCTGGGGGTTCACGTGTGATTGGAATCGCATTTGTATGGGCACCTATGCCCACCGATCAGCTGCAGTTTAAAATAGCTGATCACGTGTACCTTTATGAACATACACGTGGTCAGCTGTTTTAAAATGCTGCCGTTTGGTACCGGTGTTTTTAACAGCTGACCGTGCATACCTGTTTATATGCATGATAAAATACAAACAGGGAGATGTAATAAAACTTCTTATTGTGAAAAATGGTGCTAACTTTGCCCCAACCAATCAGATCAGGGGCGTTAATTGCAGGGCCCCTGACCCACCCCCCTCCCCAGAGGTCCATGATCAGCTGTTCGGTTCCGTTCATTATAAAGAAAGGATGGGATCAGAGGTAGTGGAAATCCACATGGAAGGCAAAAGGGATAGAATTCTCCTGCAACTTAAAATACACTGACCTCTTCCAATAAAACTTTCTAAACATGGCCCCTCTATCAGACTATTTATCATAAAGCCTATTTCTATAACTCTTGGAAGTGATTCTAAATTTAAAAACAGTTTATAAAAGGGGATTATAACTAATCAAATGTTATTTTTATGTTGCTGAGATAAAAATGAAAAATATGCTTTTCTAAAAATATTTCTTCAAAGGGGCTTCAAACACTGATCAGTAAAGTGTGTTACCGTAAGCACTCTTTCTAATAGCAAAAAAAAAGTTTTTTAAACATCAAAGCCAAACTGCACGCAGACAAAGAATAAAGCTAAAAACAGTGCTATTTTTTTTATTACTGGGCTACTGACCCTGAGGTACAAAGCCTTTCAACAGTGGAAACCAATGGATTTCAATATGCCCTCTGGAACTGACCATATTTACACCCTATAACTAAATATTGGTAGATATAGTAGTTTTGGATAGCTTTAGTAGATTATTTAAAGGAGAACTAATGTCTAGTAAGCAGTGGCGTAACTAGGAATCACTGGGCCCCCCAGCAAAACTATTATGGGACCCCTCTCCTGCTTAATCAACAGTTGTTATATAGGAAGAGGCTGTATCTTTCATAGGAAAAATAAGAAGATGCCCCCCAGCAAAACTATTATGGGGTCCCTCTCCTTGCTTCGTCAACAGTTGATACCTGGGAGGAGGCTTTATCCTGCTTCCCTGGTAGTTACGCCTCTGCTAATAAGGATTTATATTAGATCACTTCATGTGATTCCCCATGGAATAAGAACCTTTTTTAAAAAATGCATCTAAAACAAGTAGCAATGGATTTATACAAAAGCTAGTACTACTTGTCCTTTTTTTAATGCTTCTGGTTTGTTTACACCTTTCAGCCAGGAAAACCTTAATTTGGCACCAGCCACTTACACATGCTAGATAATTATCAGCCAAAATTACCAACTAACGTGTGGAGGCATCTGCAAACATTATTATTATTGATTTTTATAGCGCCAACATGTCCCGTGGCGCTTTACAATTACATAGTCATACATTACATACAGGGTAATACATGTTATACAAAGTCATACATATTACAAACGCAGGTAATACATAATATAAGCAAGATCTGTCCTCTCCGATCACTGAGCAATGTCAGGGAGCAACAGCCATTGTTTTCTCATGCTGCAGTAAGTCTCCCAAACACTTCTGCACACACGTCCAATACTTCGGACGGCGAATGCCCCCCCCCCAGTACAAGATACGCAGTGTTTCACCCAATAACCGCACGTGTGTATGCTCCCACATAGTACAATACCGGCAGTATGGAAACCATTCATCTAAGGATTTTCAAAATTGCTCTCACCAACTGGGTCCTACGTTAATAGTACTTTTTCCCATGTTTGCACCTTCTGGGTATAAAAAATGGACAGTTTAAAAAATTGTATATATACTGTACATACATACACATTCATGCTAAACGCTTATTATAGGAAAGTACACAATGGGACATTCCACCCCCACACACAAATTCATACAGGTGATACACCTGAAGAATAGAGATGGACTTGAACACGAACTCAAGTTCGACCTGAAATTTAATATTTCGGACAAACGTGAACTTCTAGAACTTCCCAAATTAAAAACTAGTTGGGTTTACCGAACTCACTTTAGTTTTGATAATCTTCGATAATCATCCAATTTGCATTCCGTTTCCTAACCCTCGATTTTGTCTATAACATTTCGATCCCACGAAGGTTCTGTTTCATCGATGACCCTTGCAAGTTCTATTTCGGCGATTACCTTCAAATGCATTGTTTGGTAACCCTCGAATGTATCGTTCGTTAACTCTCAAATTAGCGATAACACTCAAATTACCTGATTGTGAGGAAATTTACTGTTTAAATGAGTTTTGGTGATATGTACAGGTTCCCTGGACCATTTCCCATGTGTCAGAACCATGAGACCGGATCGGACGTGTCGGAAAATCCCGATTGATTTTGTGGTTCCCTATGGGACCGCATGGTCGATTGTTCGCAAATTTGGCCGCAACCAAATTTGCTGCGACCAACTGACATTTTTCGGACAACGGAAATTTTTCGATCATAGTGAGCAGACAGTCGGGAAAAATAATCCCAACATGTGTACCCACCCTTAGTATGGACAAATATTTGCACCTTTTATTGCATCAGGGCCATTCCCTACAGTCGTTATTTGTGATTCGCTCCATGGCGACATCTGACAGACTTTACTGCAGCACAAAACCTATTGGGTGAATTCCTGTATCATCAATGCTGCATACGTTCTAAATATCACTGCAATATTATTTACAAATGGTGGCTTTACTAAACACAGAGATGAGATGCAGTAGAGGTAAGAATAATATCAGCCAATGATACTTTTTTCATCATTCATTTATTTAACAGTGTACATGAACATTTCATCCTTGGTCCCTGATGTCAACTTTAATCAAACCTAGTTAAGGCTGTCTTCTTGTTCTATAAATTTGTTTATTCTCTTCTGCTAAGAGGGTTCAAATATTGCACACATACTCATCTCCGTGTGTATTCAATGTTCTTGTTCTTTCATTATCATAGATAACAGGAGCACTGCTTCTGGATAACTAATTTTTCTGAAGGAAAATAACCAGTAAAGTTACTACTTCTTTTAGCACGAGGGTCTTACATAAAATGCCCCCATACCCAGACCTTGCTAGGTTTAAATTTGTAAAATCCGGTTATAGTGGATAGCTATACAGCGAGTCCTCATTCCATCACACGCATTCTGGCCCAATCTGCTGCTTCCGCAAACGTTTAGGGGAACGTGTAGCATGTTAAGCATGGCTATTTCTTTACAAAAACCCTCGAAAATATGTAGCTACTTAGTAGCCTGCGGAACCTTGAAAATAGCTTGCATGTACAGGAAGTTTGTTTTTAATACGTTTTGGTTATTTCCGTTATCCTGAGACCATTTCCCTGGTCCCTGTGTCATTGACACGAACTTACTATTGCTATTTCTACCTTAAATTCGATCTGAACTTTCTGATTTCTTTCCCTGTTGACTTTTATGGGTCTGTTTTTGGATTTTTCTAGGATTCCGTAAACCCAAAAATGTAACAAAGCTTGTCGGTTTAGGATATCTCTAATTGTAAGAAACTTTTCTTGTAAGTTGCATTTATGTACATGTAAGAAGTATATTCCAGACATCCCACCCTGCCCCTTCAGGATTCCGGGCAGGGTGGGGAAAGGTGGTGTGGTGTGGGGGCAAGGCATCACGTGGGGAAGGGGGTGTGACATCACAAGGGGCATGGCCTGTGGTCTAGGGGTGGTGGGAGGCGGGCTTAGGGTGTTCTGGGGTGTGGCCTTGGAAAGTGGGTGTGACTTGGGAGGAGACTCAAGTCTCTCTCCAAACAAGGAGTTTGATGTGGTCTCGCGGGAGACCACCCCAGAATGAGGGAGGCTCCCAGAGGATCTGGGAGGGGTGGGATACCTGATATTCTGTAACCAAGAAGCTTCCATGATGTTGGTAGTACGACTCAGCCCATGTAGTCTTCAAATAGCTTAGTAAGCATGTGCACCTATTGGATACTCTCCCTGACCCCAGTAGTCACTGTATCTATGCACAAAGTATTTTATATACAGATATCTTCCCACCAATATAAAAGCCCCTGCAGTTTATTTTTCAGCCAGCATAAGTGGATGAAGGAACAGCTTACTATGAATGATACTAAATAGTCAGCTGGATTTACTGCTTGTTTTTGTTTCCATTATGTTCCCAGGAATGTACTTTCATTCTATATATTAGCACTAATGCAAGGCAGAGTACACAAAATTCCAGGTTCAGTTTCCCAGACTTGCTTGTATTATTTAATGACATTTTAATATTCTGTTTCTTACAACTATGCTAGCTAAGAAATAAACTGCAAAAACTACTTGTCTTTTGAGTATGAAAAGCAAAGGAATGTGTAATTGTCAGGGACATGAGTTTACAAAGGATACACTAAAAAAATACACTAAAATCCCTGTACTGTGTCGGAGAGAGAGAGGCAGGATCTCTTTGCTGTAACATTATTGGCTTTCAGCTTTAAGGAGACAAGGCTGCAGCTTCCTGTAAAGTGTACTGCATACACAGTGGGCCGGACTTCCACTAAAACAAAGAGATATATTATGGGAGATGACCCTAGTACCCACAGGTTAATTTCATAAATCACCCAGCAGCCACAGCAAAGGGAAAGGCGAGACACACCTTGTTATATATTTGTGAAGGTGCTCTGTCTATTGGGACAATGTTGTCTGGTGACTTTAGTTTCCCTTTAAGAGAGCTGTCCTGCTGAAAGATCTGCCACTGTAAACATAACAATATCTTGCATATAATATTTAATGTAAAAAATTAATACTAGGGTTTACAAATGTATTTACTTTTAATAAATCATCTAAAACACCAAGTATTTTTAAAAATCAATGCAAGTTTTATTCAAATGTTTATTTACTAACATTAGAACAAACAAGAAAAGAGATGATCAATGCACATTCCTGGGCCTCATATACTTTATGATATATATGCTAGTGCAAACAGTAAAAACATGGGGGTTTTTAGTTACAATTTTATAAATAAAAGAGAAAAGCCTTCCAACCACGTCAAGGCCCAGGAAACTTCTTGGGGCCCAGCTTCAGAAGCAGTAAAATAAATTACAGTCTATACAATATATGTAGCAAAAAGGGGGCCTCTAAATGATGGCCTTGTCTAGGGCCCCATATGATCTTAATCCATCTCTGGGTAACCCCAGTATGGAAGGTCCTAACAAATTACGTTTAACTACACAGGGGTAGATAGAGAAGTTAGGGATCTGGGGGCTAGTAACACAACGGAGGGAGGAGAAGGAGGAGGGGGGAGCATAGAGGATAAGGAGGCATGTACGACCATGTATGGAAGTAAATCAATTGATAATCTAAAATGTATGTTTACAAATGCAAGGAGTCTGGCTGGAAAAACCGGCGAACTTGAAATAATAGCTCTAAAGGAAAGGTATGATGTAATTGGTATAGCAGAATCATGGCTTAATGATTCACACGACTGGACAGTAAATATTGAAGGGTACTCCTTATTTAGACATGACCGAGTTAATAAAAAAGGAGGAGGAGTATGTATGTATGTTAAACAGGAATTGAAGCCAAATTTAAAAGATGGAATAGATGGGGGAGCAAACGATGAGGCAGAAACATTATGGGTGGAACTGTGTACAGGAAGCAAGAAGGTAGGTAAATTAATTGTTGGAGTGTGTTATAAGCCGCCAAATGCCGGGGAAGAGGTGGAAATGAATCTCCATATGCAGTTGGCGAAGGCTGCTGGTATGGGGCATGTTCTGGTTATGGGGGATTTTAACTACCCTGAAATAGATTGGAGTAATGGAACTGCCAGCACCTCAAAAGGTATAAAGTTCTTAAATTTCCTATATGAGCATTTTCTTTCACAGATGGTAGAAGTTCCTACTAGACAGAATGCGTTGTTGGATCTGGTGATATCTAATGACCCTGAGCTCATAATGGAGATGAAGGTAATGGGAAGCTTAGGGAATAGTGACCATGATATAGTGTCATTTAATATAGGTTGCAGAAAACTAAAGTGCACTGGCTTAACAAATACTTTTAACTTTAGGAAAGCTAATTTTATGCTTTTAAAGGAATCGCTCCTGCTCATAGACTGGGGGGAACTGTTTCTAGGGAAAGATACTGAGCAGATGTGGACCACTTTTAAAGGGATATTAAACTATAACATTTCCAAATCGGTACCTTTAGGAAACAAGTGTAAAAAAATTAGGTCCACTCCTGCTGGCTTAATGCTCAGGTAAAAAGGGAAATGGAAAAAAAGAAAAGGGTTTAAAATTTTGAAAGCAGAAGGCACAGAACAGGCTTACAGGGACTTCAAAAGTTGTAATAAAGAGTGCAAGAAAGCAATTAAACTAGCTAAAATAGAAAATGAAACACGGATTGCCGAACAAAGCAAGTCCAACCCCAAGATGTTTTTAAGTATATAAATGGTAAAAAAATGAGGAATGAGAATGTGGGACCATTAAATATGGAGCTGAGGTGGTTGTAGAGGATGCCGAAAAGGTAATCTGCTAAACCGTTTTTTTACATCGGTTTTTACTGTTGAGAATCCTTACAGTAGGGATTGTAACAATGTGCAGGGAGGAAATGAAGAGTCTTCACATTGGATAACAGAGGATATGGTACGGAATCAATTAGACAAAGTTAATATCATAAAGCGCCAGGACCAGATGGATTGCATCCTAGGATTTTAAAAGAGCTTAGTTCAGTTCTAGCAAGACCACTGGTCTCATCTTTTCAGATTGCTTTTGTCTGGGGATGTGCGCGTGGATTGGAAAAAAGCCAATGTAATACCAATATTCAAAAAAGGTAGTCGTTCACAGCCTGGTAACTATAGACCTGTAAGCCAACATCAGTGGTAGGGAAGGTGATGGAAACTTTGTTAAGGGATATATCCTTGACTTGTCTCCAGAGATCATTTATTAGTAGTAGTCAGCATGGATTATGAGAAATAGATCATGCCAGACAAAATTAATTGGTTTTTATGAAGAAGTGAGTAAGAAGTTAGATTCAGGCACAGCTGTGGATGTGGTATTTTGGATTTTGCAAAAGCCTTTGATACTGTGCCAATAGGCGACTAATGTATAAACTGAGGACTGTTGGCCTTGAAGAAAACATTTGTTCATGGATAGAGAACTGGTTATTGGACCGCAAACAGAGAGTGGTGGTTAATGGAGCTACATCTATGTGGGCTAAAGTTCTAAGCGGAGTTCTCCAGGGTTCTGTACTGGGGCCGCTTCTGTTTAATCTGTTTATAAATGACTAGAAGGGGGCATGAGAGCAAGGTCTTGTGTTTGCTGATGACACTAAATTATGCAGAGCTTTGGAAACTTCCAATGATGTGCAAGTGCTGCAAGCAGACCTAGATAGATTATCAAAATGGGCAGCAGTGGCAGATGAGATTCAATGTTGATAAATGTAAGGTGATGCATTTGGGATTTAATAATCCCTGTGCCACCTACACCATAAATAACTCTGTGTTAAGTGCATCTGAATGGAAAAAGATTTGGGGGTTTGGTAGATAACAGACTTAGCTGTAGCAAACAATGCCAGGTAGCAACAGCTAGAGCTAGCAAGATATTGTCTTGTATAAAGAGGGGAATGGAATCAAGAGAGAAATATTATTCTCCCTCTTACAAGGCACTGGTAAGGCCACATTTGGAATATGCGGTGCAGTTTTGGAATCCCATATACAAAAGGGACATCTGGAAATGAGGCAGTTCAGAGAAGGGCAACTAAATTAATAAGGGGAATGGAGGGGCTTGAATATGCAGCAGATTAGACAAGTTAGGGCTGTTTACATTGGAGAAGCAGCGGTTGCGTGGGGACATGATAACCTTATACAAATATATTAATGGCCCATACAGTGAACTCTCAGGTGCATTGTTCACTAATAGGTCATATCAGAGGACTCGTGGACATCCTTTAAGGTTGGAAGAAAAGAAGTTTCATCTTCAAGTTAGGAGAGGTTTCTTTACAGTGAGAACGGTGAAACTGTGGAACTGTCTTCCAGCAGAGGTGGTAATGGCAAGTTCATTGAATAACTGGATAAGTTTCTAAAACTAAAAAATATTGAGAATTACTGGTATTAATGCATATAGATCTGGTTGATCCAGGGATACTTTCCGATTGCCGTTTGGAGTCAGGAAGGAATTTTTCCCCCCTTTTTTTAGCTGGGGTTTTTTGCCTTCCTCTGGATCAACTGTTAGGTAGGGTTAAAAAAAAAAAAAAAGTGAATAGGTTGGACTTGATGGACGAATGTCTTTATTCAACCTTAATTACTATGTTACTATGTTACTATGTTACCTTGGGTCATTTATCTGGGCTGACAATCCCTGATTGGTTGCATTTTCATGGGAAGATTATCTCCCTGACCTTGCATTGGATTAGTATTGAAGGCTATCACTTCCCCCTGCCTACTGGCTTTAAACAAGGAGGGAATAGGCCTGCCATCCAATGCCCCCCTTTCTGTTTATGTAATGTAGCAGAGTTTCTCTGCTGGAAGATAGACCCAGCTTCCATGTGGTAGTAGCACCCCCAACACTTCCCTTTAATTGGAGGTTTTGCACCTTGAATACTAAGCATTGGATGGCAGGCCTCTTCCCTCCTTGTTTAAAGCCAGCAGGCGGGGGGAAGTGATAGCCTTTAATACTAATCCAATGTAAGGTCAGGGAGACAATCTTCCCAAGAAAATGCAACCAAGCAGGGAGCGTCAGCCCAGATAAATGACCCAAGGTAAATTGTTAGGACCTGTTTTTACTGTTTGCACTAGCACATATATTATGATATATGGGGCCCAGGAATGTGCATTGATCATCTCTCTTCTTGTTTGTTCTAAGATCAGATCAGGTCAGATCAGTAGCAATTCTACTATATGTTATAATAATATTGCCACAGCCCCCCTTTCTGTTTACTAACATGTCATGTCTTTAAAATGTTTTTTTTACTGTATTGAGATTTTTTTTTTCTTTAGGTGCAGGATAAAATAGAGTTATATTTTTTATCTAAGATCACAAGGAGCTTACATGGATTAAACAAGGCCCTTTTTAGCAGGCCGTATTTTAGGCCAAAGCTATAGTATTTCTCAGGCAAAGTACTTTGTCCCACAAATACCAAAGAAACTATTTACAGTATAGATTTGGTTTATACTTTTTAAATATAGCTGTAAACCATTGAAAAAATGGTGACTGCTAGGCCACCTGCTTGTAAGTAAGGTCCTGGTATACACCAATTATGGTGGGTGCTATGCGGAGTAAACCAAAATAATATCAATAAGAAAGAACAAAAAGAAAGACTCCGCTATGACATGGAACAACAAGTTCCATGGCACTCAACTACCTATAAACCCTTCACCAAATGTATAATATGTGCGGGCAGAGGAACCATATTCCAAAATATCCTACACAAAAGAGTGGATTACCTCTACTGTCCAAAGATACACAATACTTTATTATTAAAAATACACATAGCATATATCACAACACATAAATATGAACAATAGGGGAATATATAAATAGTATCTGCAGTACATTCTAAAACACCATGTAAAAACAAATAGGTAGGGCTAAGAGTATGGATAAATAGACGGCAGGGTGCGTGTATATAGATCTGGGTGCAATTCGAAATACCCGGGGAAATGCTAACACTCCTGGTTGAAGCGTTCACTGGTAAATGTGAAAAGTGGAGAGGCGATTTGGGGGTCGTAAAGGCAATATATATATATCTCTCAGGAGTGCGTCCACCCCTATAAAAGTAATGTAACAGGGTACATTTATGTAAAGGGGTATATGTATACAGAAACGATCTCACCCAGATTCCGACGTCTCCATTCCTTCCGGTATTAGTTCCATCAATCCATGTGTCTCGTAATAGTCCAATGAGAGTCCATAAGTTCCACCTGATGCGCTCACCAAAGATTCCACCCGGTGTAGGTACTTCTACCAGGTTTGGATGACACACCGCAACTAGACGCACTTAAATATAGCCGTACACAGCATATAGCTACTCCATCGACTCCAAACTACCACGCTGACCGACGTACGTTTCGGGATCCAACTCCCTTCTTCCGGGTCACATGATCTGTAGTCCCGTGCCTCTAAATACCTTAGAGGTGTGACTGTAATTAAGTTCCACCTACAACATGGTGTTTATCTTGAACGTTCCGATACTTAATGTCCCATATTCGTAATTAGGATAAATTAGTGTGATACAGACATAGGGATATGTACATAGGGATGCAAACATATTTCGTCACAATTACAAAGTTAAATCATAGACCATAGATACATAGAAAGCAACACTTGCAAAAAGATGGTAAGTATGGGGACTGATTAAATATCATGTTGCAGCCCGCTAAGTGTCTCAAGAAGCCATGCAAAGGGCACATAAGGGCAGTGATTACAAATACATATTAAAGAGGAGTTCCTCATTTAACCCTGCAGGCACAAGGGTTTTTAAAGTAAAAATCCACCAAGTTTCCCTTTGTAGGATTTTTTTATCCCAATTTCCACCTCTCACTGGGATTGGGATTTTTTCAATGCCCCAAACTTTCATGTCAGACCATTTCGACTCATGGTGGTCCCGAAAGTGACGCGCCACACTGCTTATTTCATCATTGTTTTTAATATTTCTGACATGTTCCATTATTCGTATTTTAAGTTGCCTTTTGGTTTTACCAATATACAACTTTTGGCATGGGCATTGTATAGCGTACACAACCCCACTAGTTTCACAATTAATGAAATGTTTTAATACATGTGTTTTTTTATTGTTAGTAAAGGATTTTATCTTTTGCATCAGGGGGCAGATCTTACATGTTCCACATTTAAAACTACCCTTAAGGGGTTTTGTGGTTAGCCATTTGTCCAGCATTTGAGGTTTGGGTTCAAAGTAGCTATGGGTTAAAGTTTGTCCAATTGTTGGAGCCTTTTTAGCAATCATGATTGGTTTCTTAGGGATACAGCTACTTAGGGTTTCATCCATCTGTAACACTGGCCAGTGCTTGGTAAATATTTGTTTTATCCAGTGCCAATCACTATTGAAGTTGGTGATAAAGGAAACTTGATTGGTATGATTTATATTGCCTTTATTCTTATTAGACCCAAAGACAAGCTCGTTTCTCTCCGAATATTTCGCCCGTTTGTAGGCTCTTTTGAGCCATTTTTTGGGATATCCCCTCTGAATGAACCTATGTTTTAAATCATGGGCTGCCCTTTCAAAATCCCCCATGCAGGAGCAGTTGCGTCTCAATCTGAGGTACTGCCCCGTCGGTATCCCTTTTAACAGGGTTGTGGGGTGCATACTGTAAACCATAGCTGTTTCTTTATAGATTTGGCACACTGTTGGTTATTGCTGTATAAATTTTAGTCTGGTTCACTAAGCAACCATTTACAGTATTTATATTCAAATTAATTGCTTTATTAACTCAGGCAATTGTCAAAAGCAACTACTTTGTCATCCCAATTTATTACAGCCAATCAAAAAATTGTGCTGGATTTTCTACATGACTATGTGTGGGGTTATTTCACACATATCCGGAAAACTGTATTAGGCCTGTGAATGGAATGAGGGCTAGGTCCCACTATCAGGTACAGCAGCGCATGCCGGATTTTTGCAATGTGCTGTTGTGCATGATATTCCATGTGCTCTGCGCTCGGGGTAATTTCTATGGGATTTGTACGGATACGATCCGCACAAAAGGTTGTGCAGGCTGCTGTGCACATAGTTGGAACTGCCCCCCCCCTCCTATACTCTGTTATGTATAGTTATTCTGTAGCTGGAAAGAGAACAGTTGGTACGAGAACTGCATTGAGGGAAATTCCCTCTTACAATACTGCCTCATAGGGATTTACTGAGCAGGCTTGCCCTCACAATGAGTCAGTCTGGAAAGGGGCTGGGGGACTGAGGGACCGAGCATGAGCAAATCAAGTACTAGAATGAAGTCACGCAGCAAAACAAACACATCAGTGCTGCTTTATGTACCGTATATGCATTTATACTGTAGATTGAAATGAGTCATTTTTTTCAGTGTACATACCTTTTAACACAAAAGAGTGTCAAGAGTGACACACTGTTTATAAAAGGTTTTGTTAAACCAGTGCAAAACCCATATTAACACAAAAGTGGGTTTGCACTTATTTGGGCGACAGTATCCCCTCATATTGCACCATGAAATAGGTTCATAAGAGCAGTGTTCTGAATATTTCTCATGTTTAGTCAGAAATGGCAACCAGAGATTGATTTGTTTATAAACTAAAACGGAATGTAGGTCAAAGGAATTCAATATTTGGGTCTCTGAACACTTGTATCATGTACATGATGTTTATGACTTTGTCATTAATGAGCTGAATCTTCGTTTTACCTTTCTGCATAATTCTGCATAATTAACTATTGAAAAAATTATTTCCTTTAACATGTTTTGTTGGAATAAAGAGTAAACACCATTGGGATGTATTACCTCTATCTGCGTAATTCACTCGATTTTGTGTTACTGGTTTTACTGTAGATATGATTTAGAAGATCTCAGAGTCACAGTTTAAAAAAGATGATGATGATGTTAGAAATCTCTTTCTTGGCACTGAAAGTTGTGCAGCCCAGCGCTTTCCTATTAATAGGTTATGAAGCTATTCCTGGGCAAAGTAAATATGCCAGTTCACCTAGAAGGGAACGGTGGTCATTTGATCTAGTTACAGTTATCACTATAAAATATGCCACTATGTGAAATTAAACATTAAAATCAAAAACACAAAAACAAGGCCATGGCCGGTTTTAGGGGGGATTACAGGTGCCAAGAATCCCCCCTCTCTGCTGGTTTATAGTTACCAACATTGCTAGCACCTTGAGGTTATCAGTAAGTGCAATGGGTGTTAAGGCCTCTACACATGTGCAATCGCAGGGCATGATAGTGTATGAACGGCAGTTCCATAAGACTATCGGTAAGTGTATGGGCGATCAGTCAACAGAAATGGTTGTTTGGCTGGGGATGCCCGACCGAGCACCCATACACTTACTTTTAGTAGGCCAAAACAGACGTTCATACACCATTGTGCATCGTTGGTCGTGCCTGCGACTGCAAGTGTGTATAAAACGAAGTCTAAAAGGGGATTAAAACAATGAGAGCCAAGATGCAGACATGATAATAATAATTAGGGTCAGATCACCTGTCTGGTAATGTGCAATGCTATCTATTTGTAGAATGAATGATCAGGTTAAGACTTGTGATTGACACAAACCTGAGTTTGGGCCGAACTTTATGAGTTCTGACAAACTCCAACAATCCGATCTGTATCCGAACTATCCGATCTTTGAACTACTTGGGTTTTTTCTGAACATGCAGAATTATTTTCGATAATTATCGAAAAATTGGTAATTAACGGATTCTTTAATCGGTAACCCTCATATGTAACCTTCGAATTCGATAACCCTTGAATGTATCCTTCGATTTTGGAATCCCTCAAGTGTAAACTTCCTGAACTTCAGGAAGTTTGGCCATCTCTACTTAAAGGGCATGTCCACTTCCCAAACTAAAATTTTACCAACTACTGGCCCCACTGTACAAAAATAAAATCCTTACATTACATCCCTGCTCCTTGTGGTTCTCCTGTTATGCCTCTACAAAGATCAGGAAACTGCTGGGTAGGAGCTGTCAGTGCCTCATCCGGTGCCTGTATCTTTGCTAACCTCAGCAAGGTCTGATGCATCTATGCACTTTCAGTCATTAAATAAACAGAAGGAGGGATGAGAAATAGCCAAGAAACATTTCTATTGAAGGAGTTTTACTTTTGATTACTATAAACTAACAGGGCAATACACCAAGGGGCGCGCAGCTCCTGTTCTGGAGTTTAAGTCATGCTTCCCAATGTTATATTGGTTAGCGTGACTTAAACTGCTTTATTGCGGCAGCTTACGCGGAAGTTGACCAATCAGCCGCCGCAAGCGATGTTAGCCCGAAAGTGCCTTTCTATTGCGGCACTTTAAACGCTAGCTAATAGCTCTCATTTAAAAGTGCCGAAGTAGATACCGGCACTTAGCGATGCCGCCGATAGCGGCTCTCGGTGCATCTGGCAGTTAGCCTTTATATTGAGAAAAAAGAGGGAACCATTTTAATAACTGCTGCCTTTTCCATTTACTTGTTGAGGTGGATCTTTCAGTATCTAATTGGTCTCTAATAAAACCTGTTTTTGAGTGGCAGGATAACTGACGTGACGCAGAGACAAAGGAAGATTAGACACACTAGTTATGTATGTAAACTCAATATGGAAACCCAATGTTTTTGAAATATAAACAACTGTTGCCTAGAAATGTGTTGTGCTTAACCTGGGTGAATATAAATCCATTTTCTTGTAGGTCATCTGTTAACTATTAAATGAAACATAATGAAAACATTCTAATATGTCCGTTTTTAATTGTAATCAATTAAGACGAAGTTATACATTGTACATTGACAATTAGTCCTGTATTAGTCACTATGGTCTTCTAAAAAATATCACCTCAATCTGTGCTTGGTTTAATTTTGGGTCATTCCCATGATAAATCCCATGTCACAAACTAAAATCATTATTTCCAGTGGTAAAATGTAAAAGCTGCAAATGAAATCACTTGCATATTTTAAGTGAGTTCTGCACAAATATTTTGCAGTGCCCTCTTACGAGATTTAGTGCATCGCGGGATCACAGACAGGTAACTGTGCCAGCTTATGCTTCCTATTCAAAGGTGTAAGCTTCAGTCTACACGGTAGTGCAAAAACTTACGAGATATTGCATTGCCTGTGCCGCGATATTTCCGAATATCTACGGCAATGATGCAGACACTGTGGACTCAGTTTAAAGCTCACGCTAACTCAATAATACATGGGTTTTACACTAACTTGGGCATTAAGCGCCCATATTCTCCTAAGGACTGATGCACAGCCTCTTGATATGCAATTGCCATTTTTCATTGGTTTTGATGAAAAATCTGATGGAAAATGTAATTTGCACTGAATATCGTACCGGACAGATTACTGTGTGTACCTAGCCTAAAGTAAAGCTTCTGACCGGTCAGCTAGGACAAAAGGACTGTCAGTCATGGCAAAAGTACCCGCGGCCGACAGTTTGCTGTGACAGAGCATGCTGTCCATAGAGGACCACACACTCTGCCGTTGCATCCGATCGCAATTCTTCTGGCCTGATTGACTGATTCACTAAACTATCAGTTGTGTTGTATAGTGTGTACAGAGCTTTACAATGGAGACAAAAGATCCCCTCATGCGCTGTTTCTGACTTGCCTGAACATTACTGAGCACTGATAAAACAATTCTTCATAGGAAGGGGATATGGTCTGGTCTGTCTAGCTCCACCCTCCTCACTGTATGCTCATTTCCTATCCATTTTTTCTATTATAGTTACGTGTGTAGTCGATCACTGGGATCATTTTGTGTATTGAATAAAAGCTGAGTAGTAAAGGTTGTAAATAAATAAAAAACTATCTGTGTTTTAATTTCAGCCTTTGCTGACACTGAGTTCAAAGTGATGGGATTGCTAATGTACATACTGTACACTTAATTCACAACCACATACTGTCAGACATACTATCCATGGCTAGGCCCTGTTGCAACACATTGTGTTAGTTGCTAAGAGACTGGTATCTAAGAAAGAAAATAAAACAAACCAGGGCATGATAATTTAGAGATAAAATGAAGAATAACAGATGGAATGCCTGGACTTTATGTTATGTTATGTTCTCCATCTATATGTTCATGAATAGAGATGGCCAAAACTCACTAGTTTCATTCCATTTTCAGATTCCCGGATCTCGGGAAAGTCCCTAAGATCCAAAAAGATCTCAGGAAAATCCCTAAGATCCAAAAATCCGAAACCGGAAAATTTTTTGATAACTTTCGAATGTACAAAGCTATTTTCGCTAATTTTTGAAAATAGCCTGAAAGGTTTGAAAATTCTCTAAAATACGATCGGAGACCATTTTCGCATTTCCGATTGTATTTTCGGGGATTATTGAATGTTTGACACTATTTTCGAAAATTAGCGAAAATTGCTCTGTACCTTCTAAAATGTGCTCCGAAGTCACGAAATCCGGACGATCCAACCAGATTCGGACAGATTGTTCGGATTTTGAAACCAAGGAGTTTTGTGATGGATCCAGATCCTATCTCTGGTCATGAAGGGTCAGTTCTGCAGTTTATGCTAGTTCTCATTTTACTATCATCACCCATGTCCAGTCATCTTCTGATCACCAATTGTCCCCACTAGACATATACTATATGATGAATACTGTAGGATAAGGTGATACCTTTTTATTATGGCCTAACAGTTCATTTTTACAGACAAGCTTTACAGACACTTCTCTCTTCCTCAGGTCAAGCAGTACTAAGAAACACAGGGTACATCACATCTTTAAAGTTGATTGTGTTACAAACTTTTTTTTTTGTACCCTGTGTTTCTTAGTACTGCTTGACCTGAGGAAGAGAGAAGTGTCTGTAACGCTTGTCTGTAAAAATGAACTGTTCATAATAAAAAGGTATCACCTTATCCTACAGTACTCATCTCTTACTATATGCTACTGGACGAATACAGCTACAACCATTTTATCTAGACATTATATTAAGCCATAAAATGTGGTTAATATAATTTTAAAAATGCAAACGCTATGGCAGATCAATTATTATTAAGAATAAGGATACTGTACATTTTTATTTTTACTTGATTAACAAACAAGGATATTACATTAAACTTAACAGGTGTGTATGTGGTCCATTATATTAAATCTCAGTGCTTAGTACATTGCCATCAACTTGATATTTGTTTGAACTGGTGATAACTTCTCCTGGCAATAGCTGAGGCCATACTACAAAGCGCGGTGCCGCAATTTGAGTAATATTACAATATTGAGCTCCGCGATGGCTTGTGCTCTGCTCCAAAAGCAGACCCGCATTGTCATGCATTGACATGCGTTTAAGTAGCACATTCACATCAAACAAGCTCTTGAATTTGCCTTACTACAATGAACAATTTAGGATTTATCTGTTTGCAGGTCTTTTCTACTGATATTATAATTGTTCTGTTGCTCTCTGCCTGCTATCTGTGTATTTGTCACTCCTAACTGCTCCAAATTAGATGTGAAATTACCCTTTGCCTAAGGAAGTGTGTTTGCCGTAAACCTTCCTCATTCGCACAACCCAGAGCAGGAATTGTAGAGGGAAGATAAGATATTCCCCATTAAAATGGTATGAATTGATCCTGTCAGTTGCTGATCTTTTTATTAAAAACAAAACATGAAAGTTTTTTAGCCCCAGTATAAAAAGAAATCCAGGTCTATATTTTGTGGTAAAAGCAGACAATTAAAAATATTGGTTGCCTTAGATTTTTATTTGAGAGTTAGCTGTATTGTGGTTTAAAGAGGTAATATATCTACCTTGCATTATATTAAAGGGGAACTAAAGCACACAGATAACAATACCCCAATAGACAGGGCATGTGGCTGCTGGGTGATTTAATTAACCTGTGGGTAAAAGGGGTCAGCTCCCATAAAAGCTGGGTACACCCAGCTAATAGTATGCAGTACACTTCATGGTGCATTTAGTCAGTTGACTATTTTGTATTGTTTTATAGGTAAGGGTGAGGCCACACTGCAACGCACAGGAATCGCACACCAAATCGCGAGCGTTATCGCACGCGATCATGTGCGCGATTCTTACGCGTTTGCGTTTTGCACATGCGTTTTTGCTGTCTTGCATTATGGAAACGCACGCGTTAACGCACCAAAAATGGTGACCGCATGCGTTACCAAAACGCAAACGGACGCGCAATCGCGTGCGCATCGGAAATCACGGGAATTTTTGCGTTCCCGCGATTTCCATTTTAGCAAAAATCGCGGGCGCGTGCGCAAACGCGTGAAAAACGCGCTAGTGTGGCCTAGCAATTTGGACCTGTGACCTCACGTTCTGTGTGTTTCCAAAAATATGGTATTTATATGTTGCTCCACCAGAATGGATACAGGTACATTCAGAAACTTTATGTTTTGCCAGAAACAGAAGCTAAAGAAACACCTGGCAGAAAAATCACCTGACTATTTTGTATTGTTCCAGGCTGTCATTAATGAATGCTGGCTGGTAAATAAACTGCAGTGTAATCTTATCAGGAACTTCCATATTGGTGTAGATACATCTGTATAGAAAACAGTATTTACTGCATAGGGACAGTGAATACTGGGGTCAAGGGTTTAAAGCCTACATGGGCTAAAGGTGGCCATACACCAGCACGATATTACTTACCCTACCGACCGCTCACGCGACGTTCCTGCGATCCTGCCGGAACCACCTCTCCCGATCTTATATACGACCGATATGCGATCACAAAATCCCATTCATTTTGCGATCGCATGTTGGTCGTATATAAGATTGGGAGAGGTGGTTCCGGCAGGATCGCAGGAACGTCGCGTGAGCGGTCGGTAGGGTAAGTAATATCGTGCTGGTGTATGGCCACCTTTAGAGTTGTACTACCAACAACAAGGAAGCCTTCTTAGTTACATAATCTATTACTTACATGTATAAATGCAACTTACTGGAGAAGAATCTTACAATGGGGAAAAAAACTTTCACATTATCATTAGAAAAAACTTAGTTTAGTTTTTCTTTAAATAAAGATGCTGCAATTTCTGTGATATGTCTCATAATTAAATTTTAAAGTCAACGTCTTCAGGTATCCCACCCCTCCCGGTAGACTTTTCTTCTGGGGTGGTATACCACACACCCACGAGACCACCTCAAACTCCCGTGAAGGCCCAAAGTCCATGGAAACCCTTGTAAACTGCCTAACAAGGTATGTATATATATAAAATTTTATTTATAAAGTGCCACTTGGGTACACAGCTCTGTACATTATAAAATACAGAGTATACAAACAAGGGGATAAGTGAAAGCAATTATACAGATAAATAAATAGATAAATACAGATAAATGAAATACAATTTCATACATCGGTTAAGAAAGCATATATATAAATTATGTATAAATTGATATAAGTGCAGCATGCCTTGACACATTAGGAATGAGATCCCTGTCCCGAAGAGCCCTAACCGCTATAATAGATTTTACAGAAACTCCCCTAAACTCTCCTTACCTTACCTCTCTCCCCCGGCGTTCTCCACTGCTAGCAGCCGCGTCCGTGATTAGCTGCCTCCCAGCCAATCACGGACGTGGCTGCAGGTCTGGCCCCCTGCTTGCATTTTCAAGCAAGCAGAGGGCTGGGACAGTGCGTTGGAGGAAAGAGGGAAGGTAAGTAATGATCGGGGGAGTTTCTGAAAAATCTATTATAGCAGTTAGGGCTGGGGGAGGGAGACCTACTATATACCAAAAGGGGTGGACATTCCCTTTAAAAGCTACAGATTATGTGCATTCTTTGCAGACAGATTTTGATAGATTGAATTTTAATAAATGTTAGTGTTGCATTTCGTGCTTAAAAATCCTTGTGCTGCTAATACTATAAACGGCTCTGTGTTAAGTGAATCCCTGTTGGAGAAGGATCTTGGACTTTTGGTGGACAACAAACTTAAATGTACAAAGCAGTGCCAGGCGGCAGGAAAAACAGCCAGCACAATATTTTCTCGTATAAAGAGGAGTATGGATTCAAGGGAGAAAAATATAGTTCCTTTTCCTCTTGTTCTTTAATCAATGCATTAAAGAATAGTTCACTTTTTCAGAGAACTCTTCCTTTAAGTGTACATGACATTGCAAACAATGATATGGTTGTTCTTTAGTTACAAACTATAGCACACAAACATAAGGCCGGCGGGCCAAATCCGGCACGTCTGGCAGCTTTCTGTGACCCCCCAGAATTGTCTTTTCTGTTTTAACAAATCGGATTGCGTGTTAAAAAGCGCACAATAGTGTGGCCTAATTGGAGTGGCAACACTAAATGCGCTGGGGCCGTTTGCACTGCGACACGTTATCAGAGCGCATGTGATCACCATTTTTGGGGATCTCAACGCAAGTGGACACCAACGTGTACGAGGCTCGTGTGATCGCGTGTCCATGCTTAGTGTGGCCTCAGCTTAAGGACCTGATAATGCCTGCTGGTCGCAAGAATGCCTGAGGGAGCGTGTTGACTCCAAAGCCTTATATTTTAATATATGTGGAAATAAAGATTTGGATTTTTAACAAAAAGCAAGTGCCGTCCTACATCTTTTTGTTTGGAAGTACATGTGGAGGTATAGCGGAACCCTCGGACGTGCGTGGTGAACATACAAAGGTACCGGCCAAGAAAAGTGAGTGCCGATGTCATAATATCTTTAACCTGATAAAATGTGAGACAGGCACATGAAACCTGTTCTTCTACTGTACAAGTAGGACAACGTTTGTCTCACTGTTTCTATGGTATGGTGATACTGTTCAACACCAAATATCCTGAGGGTGGATTTTTTTAAAGGAGTCATAAAATAAATAAAAACAGGAGCTGTTTGTGTGGCATGTGGTGGTGCAGGGTGGGTGTGGGGGGGCAGCATTTACACATCAGTTTAACATGACAGAAGAAACAGAAATGTAACTTAATATCATGTATTTCAGCTCCTAACAATATTTGTTTCAGTTATAAATGAAAAGCAGTGTGTCAGAATGATAATAAATCCAGCTTCAAGATTTTATTGAGAGCCTTTCCCTCTGGGCCTGGAATCCACACCTAGAAAGATACAGAATGGAAATGGGAAAGTTTTGGGGGGGGAAACTTCATATACTGGAGGGGAGGGGGCACTGTGAATGCTGGACAGAACGTGAGGGGATTGCTGAACATCTAATTAAACCAAAGGTATACAGTCCTCTGTACTCTGTCCATGTGTGGGTGCTTACTCCTCAACAATCCAACCCTTGGTGGATAGCATATATCAGAAGAAAAAAACGTAGAGGGTCGCACTCCAAATAATAATATATTTATTTGTGACCACACATCATATCACAACGTTTCGGGGGGGAAAATAGCGTGCCCCTTGTCACCTGAGGAAGTGATGTGAGGAAGTGATGTGAATCAAATCCAGTGTATACTATGGGAAATATTGCAGATTAACATAGCTTGTTGTTTGAGAAAACCACTACACTGCACCAACTACTAATAGTTGTCAGCCATTAAATGTGTCTATTTACACAGAGCGCTTTTATATTGGTTACAAGGGGGCGTATTTATAAAGGTTCATTAGATTTTTCGCCATCGTTATTGCTGCATTTTCGCCAAATTTGGACTTATCGCAATTTATAAAGAGACGATAACCAATGGCGAAAAGTCATTACTATTCGCTATGCGCTTTTCGCCATACATCAATGCGGTAACTACTCGGTCATATTTATATAATGTCGAAAATATTTTTTTTGCATTAAGTTCACCCATTTAAACTTGCCAAGTCTGAGGTGGCAAAAAAGGCATAGGTGCCCATATATGTAGCCTGTCAGTGGGTCCTATGAAGGAATCAGCACATTCTCAATACTAAAAAGGGTCCGGGGGGGGTTAGACTTTTTTCCATCGTTTACTATATCCAGGTTTACCAAAATCTATTTTTTTCTTTTCTCCATGATACAGGACTTAACGCAATTAAAGGGCATGTCCACCCCCAAAACTAAGATTTAACCTTATACTGGCCCCACTCTGTAGTTTAAATAAACCGTACCTTACATATCTGCTCCTTATGGTTCTCCTGCTATGCCTTTTTTTAAGTCCAGGAAAGTGCAAAGTAGAAACTGTCAGTGACTCATCCAGTGCCTGTTTCTTCTTCAACCTCAACAAGTCAGTGACATGCGCAGGGGAGCCCTCACCCCCCCCACACGATCTGGATCCATCCTCTGCAGCCATGGCACCTACCATAAATCCCTTTTGGCATAAGGTAAGTGACCCTGGGCCCTGCTCACCCCCAATCGCCATAATATTTCTTTAAAAAAATCCTTAGATCGTTACTTGCAGATCCTTCTCTCCCGCAGCATCTTCAATGACGTCAGCCATGTCTATGATTGGCCAATAACAGCCGCGGCTGCTGGTCCGGCCCCTACTTGCAACTCCCGCAAGCAGGAAGCTGAATCGGAGATGTTGTGGGAGAGAAGGCTTTGTAAGTAACAATCTGAGGCTTTTTTTAAAGAAATATTATGCTGGTTGGGGGTTGGCAGCTGGCACCTACCTTAGGAGAAAAGATAGTTTGCACGGTGGACATGTCCTGTAATTCATTCCGTTAAGTCCTGTATCGCAGCGAAAACATTGCAGCAGTGATACTTTTCGCTTCGAAAATGAGTGTTTTTATAAATACGGCGAAAATAGAGCTCTTTGCCATTGCAATGTCCTGTGATAGCAAAATGAGTGATTGTTTATAAATATGCCCCAAGGATTACCTGTCTTGGACCTGAGCTAAGGCTTTTCATGGTTGTCCTGACTGTAGCTCTGTATACCATTGGCAGTATCAACATCCATCTTCCTCTCTCCTATGAACCTGGTGCAAGGACAGCTCAATAGCAGATTTATTCACTGTCATCCAAGGTTCATTCGAATATTGTTTGTAATCTGCCTATGTCTACTGGAAATCGATAAAAATAAAAAGGCAGATACAGTTACACTGATGTCCCTGAATACATAATCTAGTTCATTTTACAACAATATGTTATAATAACAATATGAACTTTCATGTGCTGTAATACATTTTACTTACAGATATGCTTTCTACAATACAGAAACATGGTTCTAGACAAAATGTTTTTTACTGTCCACCAGAAAGTACTGAGCTCAAAATTAGTATAGAAGGGGCTAAGCAAGAAAAACATTATATTGGTTTAACATCCGAGGTCCAACTAGCTGAGATCCTATTATGCGAAGTGTATGGTTTTTAGCTACTGCTCGAGGCAAATAGACATCTATTACTTCATTGTAGTTAGAATCCAGCTCAGCCATGCCTGAGAGCAAAAGACTAGGGGAGAGATACCGTGTGATTTATTTCTAGAAATGACATAACTATGCAGTGTGCTGCTTGCCTGACATCCTAATTGCTGTTAATTAGAATGTACTGTGCCTATCCTGCATAATTAGTGACAGACCATGCAGGGTGTAACCCACCCTATAATCTATAGTAAATTTCTGTACACACATCCTTGTATAGACATGCCATCTTGCTAATTTTTATATATATATATCACCTGCATAGCAAAATGGCAGGTTGGATGGGAAGGCAGATTGAATGTGTACTAGGGGAACTGAATGTGACATTCAATATTTACTGACTGATTTATGAATTGAAAATCAGAAAATGATCAGACTGGTCATATTGCATGAGAGAAAAGCCTGTGTGTATGCGTGGCCAATTTATTTTGTGTATCTTTTGATCCTATTTCTCCTCTGTGTTATTTACTGTATAACTGTAGAAGTCAATATTTTAAATATTGTATTTACTGTATAACTGTATACGGTTTAAAGAAAGGTAATGTTTTCCCAGTCTCTGCTCATGTAGATCATGTAAACCCAGAACTTGGATTTAGATTTCAGCGTTGGGTTAAGCTTGGTGCTCAGTAAATGACTCATCTTGCATGCCTAGTTTCCCTACTGTGGTATCAAATGTCCATAAATGACTGAATGGACAAGTTTACATGCAGTGCCAGTGACAGATTGGTGTGCTAGTGCTTCCTCAAAGCTAAATGGAAGCTCAGGTCAAATTCTCAGAAAGCATAACCGGCATATTCCCTGTATAGAAGTAAAGAAAATAGCCGGATCATAAAGCAGTCAAGTTTGACATATGAGTGATTTCCATTTCAGCATGCACAAAATGAAATGCTGCAGATAACATTGAATAAGTTATTTGCAAAGAAACCTGACTAAAATGCATTTGTGGAACTGATAGGGCAACCAATGATATTTACACAAATACTTATGTAGTTTTCAATAGTTTCAAGTAAGACATTTAAGACATTTACTGTTTTGTAAAACAAATTGGGGTTTCAAGGAAAATATTGAGATTCATATTTCTGTGCATTGCCTTCTGTCTCCTCCTATTCCTCTGCTAATGCTGTTTATGCTCTCATCTCTCATCTTCAGACTGATCAATTTCTTCCAGCTGCTCAAAGCAGTGGCTTAGCAGTTTACAGAGATTATTGTATGGATTCTTCATAAACTATTCAGAGATGATGAAGTTGGTTGATTCACTCAAAACCTTCCAGTGCATGTTTATCAAGCAAATTATCCTGGCACCAGTGATCACTTGTTGAGTTGTTTCCTTCCTGCTGGAATGTTTCCGTTTCATTGTCTTATGGACCAGTGATTGTTAGGGACATATCACTTCTCATATGTACTGTATGTAAGCAACTCATCTCTGGAGAATTCTTGTATAAGTGTATGTATGTCCTTGCCCTTTAATTCTATGACAGCCAAAATCAATATCAATTAAAGTAGCTGGTGAATTCCAAGGGAAAGAAAAAAAAACAATTTATGATTTAAAGGATAACTATACTGTACAAATAAACGTATTGAAAAGTACCTGGGGCAGGGAGGTAGGATTGATTATTCCCACCTACCAATATTGTTGGGAGAAATTGTATGGGGAGGTAGAAAGTACCAATCTTACCTCCCTGTCCAGGTACTTCTAATTTTAACTGTTTATGAAAAAACTTTTATATGCTCTAAAGATCTATAGTCTAACTGCATGCCTGTATCTGCATACACTGCAGTATTTAAAGGTTTATTTCCTTTGCTTAAAGGGTATGTCCACCAGATTCCCTTAGGTTCAGCCTCCAATGCAACTTCCGGGAAAGGAGTTGCATTGTGGGCTTGACCGGCAGCGGCATCTGTGATTAGCTGAGAGTCAGCCATTCACAGACACGGCTGCCGGCTATTCATTTTGTCGAGGGATCCCAGGTCTGGTAAGTAAGTTTGTGCGGACTTTAAAAAAAACAAAAAAACATGCGGTTAGGATTGGGAGGGGGAAACTACACTACAGAAAAAGGATTTAATGTAAAACTAAACATACAGCGTGATGGATCTGGGTGGAGGGAGGGAGGGGGGAATCGGCTCCACAGCGCATGCCAGGCTCCTACTCTTTAGTTTCCTGGACTTTGATTAGACACTGCAGGACAACCATATGGAGAAGAGGAGAAACGTAAGGATTTTTAACAATATACAGTGGGGCCAGCATGGGGTAAAATTTTAGTTTTGGGGGTGGACATGCCCTTTAAAAATATAAACTTTGCTTTCATAGTGACCCACCTCATATATTCATTACAATTATAAACAATCATCCATTTAGCCACCATGATTAATTAAAGGGGAAGTGCAAATACATATTCCTTTAAGAAAAAAGAGCAGTATTTTTCTATCCTAATTACCTTAACCTGCCTATTCAGTATTTTGTCTTTGTATAAATAAATGCTTACAAAATACTGACTTCCTGTTTGCAGGACCCCTAATAGAGACCGTTATGGTCTTGCCCTTGACCCAGCGCCTGGGTTGATTCAGTTGTTCAGTAGAGATCTGAGCATGTTTGATCCAACAGAAAATCAGTAGAAAATATTGTTAGGAACATTCCAAGGAAGTGGTGCATCCTGGGAAGAAGAAGGACTGTTAGAACCTGAAATGTCATCTCACTAATGTCAACAGCAGGGAACAGCAAGGGGCATAAATTCAACTGGTTTTTCAAAATGAAAGAGAATATGTAGTATAACTAGGTATGCATAATACAAACTAAGTATTTTAAAAATAAAGATTTTCCACTGAACTTTCCCTTTAAGGCTTTGTAAAGAGATTTTTAACGATAATAATTTCCTGTTCTTTTGTCCAAGTCAACTCCTTTGTAATTCATTTCCATGTCCTGTAGTTGAATAAACAGCCTGATGATGGATGGGCCACTTATGTGGATAACCACATGTTATTGATTCAATCATGGGATGAACAATTGAGTATCACAATATATCATAAATATATTTATATGGATCTGCAGCCTAAATTACCAAAAGCATAGTAAAAGTCATGGTTGTAATTTACATTCAATTCAGCTTAGTTAATTATGTTTACACTTATAATTGCTACAATATTGCCCACAGTTTGTTACTTCATAAGTCATTAAGAAGCTCATTTTCCACTAAGGTTTCTTGCAGGTCCCTAATTGCTAGTTAATGACAAACATTGACACATATAGGAAGATGCTGGATTTTAAGTCCTGAATGTTTGCGGTTTCATTTTCAGTTGTGCCACTTATGTTCATGTTTTGGCAAACTACAAGGACACACAGATTCTGGCTCAGGGAACTTCTCTATCCATCGCCTAAATTATTTGCACTCTGTTAAGTAGCAAGTCGGAGTTTTGCTTTTTTTGTTGATAATGACCATTGCTTGTTGTATTGCTTTTGTGATCATTAGAAAAAGTCAAGGTCATAGGAAGTCAAGGTCATTTGATGTTAGAACCCTATTTATTGGGATCATATAAGGTCACGCTTCAATTCACAAAAGGTATTCATGTTATTGCTTTATTTCAGCCTGTAATTTATTGCTATACTCTTTTTGTTCAACCTTTTTATTTATATCAACCATGAGTTATTACAAAATAACTTGTGTTTCAACCGTGACTTTCTCTGGGGATTGATAGCAGTGAAGAAGGTAAGCCTTACATGTTGCTAAGCAATAACAATGCATCGTGAAGCTGCTCAGGGCAAACCTAATATTATGGAGAAATCTCATCTCTTTCCTAAAAGTAATACAGGCTGACGATTTCTAACAACTTACGATTAACATAATAGTCTATTGCACGCAATGAATATTTGTGGATGTCTTGGATTATTTATTTGGATGATCCCCAGTGAGCTTGGTATCCTATAGAAGACCATGCTATCCTCTTAATCCTCTATTCGCATTGATGTATTTATGGTATGAAAGGTCTTCCATATCTGTTTTTACAACTTGGTATTTATTAAAAGACATTTTGGGTGAATATTGAATAAAATGTGGGCAACAAATATATGCCGGTTTAATGGATTGACTTTAAAGGGAAAGTTTGCCACTTAAATGAAAAATTGTATAGGTAAATCACCTCCCAAAACAATAGCTAAAATCTGAGAGATGTAATAATCACCTGAAATGCTGATTGATGTTCTCCTAAGCTGGGTACACACCAGCTGATATTTTTGTCCGACCGACCAATTTACTGCACTTTCCGTTGGTCGGCCAAAAATATCTGCTGGTGTGGGGCAGGCGTCCGCAACCAACCTCGATCAGACATGTTGGTAAATTCCAATCGATTGTGCGGTTCCCTATGGGGCCGCATGATCGATCGTTCGCACTTTTGCCGCAACCAATGGACATTTGTCCCGACCGAGCGCTTAGTCGGGAAAAATAATCCAATTGTGTGTACCCAGCCTTAGCTCTCTTTCTGCTTCCTCGTTCTTTCAGTTAGCAGCTGTCAGTCATGGATGTAACAGATGACATCACTGCCAATCACTAAAATCTAATCCTCTTTTTTCTTGAGAGAGAGGCGGATAATTTTGCTGCCTAAAAGGTAAGCCCTATGCCTGTCAGCTATTGTAGTTTTTTGAGGAATGAACATTCCCTTTAACCCTGTTAATATATGTATAAGAGCCAAATAGACAATGTGTTAACACAAGCTACAGTTTTTTTTTTATCAGAGGGGTTATGATTACAATCTTTTGAAACATTTTCTGTAACTCTTGCTCCCAAATGTGAACATAGGGGTAATTCACTTATTTTTTTATTGTTGAAAAATAAAATATAAAATGGAAATAAATCATACTGTATCTTGGAAGGCGTGAAAGCCAACATTTTCTTTTGACAGATAAGATAAAATTGTATGCACAATGTACAGTAACCATCTCTGTCTAAATAAAATCTGTCTGTCATTTTCTACAAGTTCACGCTGCTCACAGTCCTGAGTTTTCTTTATTTAAGTTATAGGTAGAACTCTAGGGACTGCAAATTTTCCTTTACTTTATTTATACTTTATTTATAGGGAGATGACCGTGGACAAGGGAAAATTTTCGGGCAATTCCAAATTTTTTTTAGGCTGAATGTGAACGCTCGGAAATGTGCTACACACACAAGCGATAATAGGACAATCCGCCTTTATTGTTAGTGTGTGTACACACCTTGTAGACTTGATTACAGAGAGGTCATGTGCAGATCAACCAGTACATAATTAACAGATCCAGCAGGAGAGGGGAGGCATAGGGGACTAAATAATTCACTGTAATTGGGTCTGGGGCCCACATTTCATACAGGGTATCACAGGAAATTTTGCACTGGTCCCATAAGTGGACTAAAATGCTATTGGCAGAAATCCATTGTCACTATGATTTTCAAGGGGGGGCTGTACCCGTTTTCCTGCATAAACCAATTAGAGTTACATTAAAAAACTATAAATGGTAACAGACACTTAATTGGTGAAATTAAAATTTCTTTGTTACAAATTTAACTTCTACTTATTATTAGAAGATTTTCCCAAATGAAGACCTTACATGAGGGTTTAGACACATTTAATTTATTAAAAAAGAAAGCTAGCTTGTTCTATTTATAACTATTGTTATTCCTTTGTAAATAGGATGTTTTCCCATAAGAATGCATTTCTTGATCAGGTTAAATAAAAGCAAGGCACCTTATGTGTTAAAATATTTACTTGTTTAGTTAAAAAAATCGAACAAGAAACACACAAAAAAAAATCTAGCAAACTGTCAGGTGTGAGGCTGAAACACACATAAAAAAATAAGAGAAAACTGAGTTAATAAATGTGCATATTTTCAAACCAGATGGTGTTTTTCTTTCATTTCATTTCTAGCTTTTTTGTCATACATCATGTTTTGTGTTATGTGTACATTGTGTGGCCCAACACTACGTGAGTTTTGCAGGGCAATGTAATAAAAGTTCTTAGCATTAAAATGGTGCTAATTTTGCCCCAACCAATCAGATGTTATGCACCATTTGAAAGATAACATCTGAATGGTTGGGAAAAAATTAGCACCATTTTTAACGATAAGAACTTTAATTACATTGCCCTATTGGTGTCTCCAATTTGTCACTTGTATGAATTTATCTGATATCAGTCAACTGGCTTTTCCCTCTGTAGCCCAGATTTATTAACCTTACTTAGTGCTGGTCCAAGAACATCAAAAAATCTCCAAATATGGTACCCTAGTTCTGTTCCTATATAATGGGCAAAAAAACTATTTTAATGTTGATTTATTTGCATACTGAAGAAAGGAAATTTTCTCCTTTCTTGACATGAAATTTATGTTAAAAATGTATCACTAAATGAAAGAAAACGTGATAATAAATGGTTTCTCAAATTTTTTATTCATGTGTAAAGTATGCAATACTCCTTACTGTAAATTACTAGGCTATTAGAAGTTACCTCTAAATCTCTAATGTCCATCCCCAAAACTATATTTTAACCCACTACTAGCCCCACTGTGTAGTGTAGAAAAATCCTAACCTTACATCCCGCTCCAAATGGTTCTCCTGTAATGTCCAAAGTCCAGAAAACTGACCAACAGGAGCCTGGCCAAGTCAATATAGGACTCTGGCTCCTGTCTCTCCTCTGAGAGAATCTGCACATGCTCACTGCAGTGCAGCCCTCCCCCCTCACTCTCCCTCCCTCCCTCTCCCTCCTGTTTCTCTCTCCCTCCCCCTAGTGTAAATCCCCTTTTCTGTAGTGTAGGGCTCCCTCCCCCAACCCCAACCACTATAGTAATTTGTCTAAAAACTCCCCCGATTATTACTTACTTTGCCTCTTTCCCCCGCCGTTCTGTGCAGCCGGAAGCCACGTCTGTGATTGGCTGCCTCTCAGCCAATCACGGACGCAGCTACTGGTCCGGCCCCCTGCTTGCAGTTTCATGCCCTTTAAGGAAAGCTGCAAAAGACATTTACTGTAAAAAGTTGGTAAAATAAAAGGCTAAAAATACATTTAGTGAATTGTATTATAAAGCTAGCGTGGGGTTTCTAGTGGTTTTGTGAGGCCTATGCAGTTTCCGGTAGTTTTGTGAAGAATGCAAAACTCCTTGTGAAAAATGTTGTGGTACTATGCAGTGTGAAATTCAACGCCTTTTAAATGGTACCATAAAAAAACATTCTACTTAACTGACTGGCTCCTGCGATGTAGTACCAGTGTGCAATGATTACTACTACGTGACCTTGGTGAAATTATATATACACATAAACATGCTGTGTGCATGTTACCTTTTTAATAACTTTTTAACTCTTTAATAACTGACAAATATTTATAACAAACACTTTGACTTGTAAAGGACATTAAAGGAGAACTAAAGTTTCCAGACAACATTGTCCCAATAGTGCACAATCAAAAACATACCACATGCTGTGTCTCACCTCTCCCTTTGCTGTGGCTGTTGGGTGGTTTTTGCAATTAGCTGGGTAAACCCCCAGCTAAGTGTCTGTGTACAGGCACATGCTCTGTAGTGCTCAACAGATCAAGACAACAACGTTGCAGTCTTGCTTCCTAGAAGCTGTCAGCCAATCACATAACAGCACAGAGATTCACCCTCTCCCTGACACAGAACAGGGATTTTGGTTTCAAAAAGAAAAGTAATCTTTACAGTGTATTTCTTAGCTACCATGGATGTAAGAAACAGAATATTAACATATCAGTAAAAATAAGAGTGAGTCTAGGAAATTGAACATGTCTTGCTAGAAACAGCACTCCTACCTCTAGTCTAACAGAGAACTATTGTTGGATACTAGTACATATAGGAGTAAGTCTGGGGATTTGAACTTGTGACCTTTTGAACTCTTTCAGGGCTATGTACCGAGAGCCGTTATCAGCTATTTGTGTCTTAAAGTCACGTTAAAGGGCATGTCCGCCCCCCAAACTAAAATGTAACCCACTACTGGCCCCACTGTACATTTAAAAAAATCCTTACCTCACATCCCTGCTCCTTATGGTTCTCCTGTAGTGCATCTTCAAAGTCCAGGAAACTGAAATGTAGGAGCTGTCTTCCTGTCCAAAATGTAGCTGCCTCTGTTGTGTCCTCTCAGTTGCTTAGGACATGCACAGGGGATCCCTCCCCCTCCCTCCCGATCCCACCCTGGCTGGTCTTAATGTGCATACATTCCTTTATATATATTGTACTGCATGCCCTCCCACTACTAACCGCTATATTGCCACTTTAAAAATCTTTTGCAAAGTCTACTTACAGAACCTTGCTCCAGCGGCATTCTGTATCACTGGCAGCCGCGGCTGTGATTGGCTGCCTCTTTGCCAATCACAGTCGCAGCTTCTGGTAGTTCTGGCATGCAGGGGAGCTGGACCAAAACGGCAATAATAAGTGGCAATAAAACGGTTGGGGGTGGGAGGGCATGGCCTACAATATATAAAAAGTTTTTACTGTGGGTGGAGATGCCCTTTAATCAATGTACCAAGCATTAACATGACTTTAAGACACAACTAAAGGCAGTTGCGACATTACGAAAAATTTGTGTCACGCAACTGCTGCAACCAATGTACTGAGCCATCAACGGTTCTTTAAGACGTGATATCTAACACCAATGGAGCTGGCGTTAAAGATTCTCAAAAGGCAAACTCCAGTCACAATTCACTGGGAGCCACTATCAGCTCAGTGCATTGCCTAAAAGGGGCAATAGAGAGCGATATCGACTCTTGGTACATAGCCCTGTATATTTCTACAACTGGTGCCTTACCAGGTGTGCCACCACTGAATATGGAAGTCCATGAAAAGACTGCTTGTTACCCTGCAGTTTATTTTCCAACAAGCAGCTTTCAAAGTCTTATTAGGAACTTCTGTATTGGTGTAGAGACATCTGTATAGAAAATAGAGACAGTGAATGCTGGGGGCAGGGAGGCATGGCTCTTTAATGACTTCATGGGCTGTGGGTTGTACTGGCCACAAAATGGAAGCCTTCATAATTACAGAATCTATTTCTCACATGTACGTAAATGAAACTTACTAGAGAAGAATGTATAGGTGTTCTGGGGAGAAAAGCTTTTAAGATTAGGTTTAAAAATAATTAAGTTTAGTTCTCCTTTAAAGATTTGCAGTCTCTACAATTTCGTTTTCTAGAGGAAGTAATAAGGTATTTTATAAAACTGCAATATTTCCAGTTGTAAATGCTGTGGTCAGTAAAACTAATTGTTACTTTAAATAGTATCCACGTCTGGGATTGTTTTTGCAATAGTAATAACAAATCAGCTTTTTGTTGGCATTTACCATGGCTTTAAAAATATGCCCTATTTTTATTAAATTTCTTCATTTAATCTAATCAAACCACAGCTACAAATTAATTTATTATAAAAATGAACACTACGGACAACAGATGGAGAAAAACATTTCAAACATAAACATTTGTTATTGTTGTTCAGGGATTCATAAGATTCTGATTACTCTTCCAAAAATACAAGTTTAAAAGATTTTTAATTTCCACCAGTAACATCTGTTCTTTTTAGTTTTTCTTTGTTCTAGGTACAAGGGAAAAGCTCTTTATTATTAATTAAACTTATATTTATGCGCTTATTTAAAAGACAAATGTTTATAGAGCATAACGCTATAAAATGTACAAATTAACGCTAAAGGAAAGACTTAATAACATTAAAGGAACCATCTTGCTCTCGTTACCAAATGCCTATGAATTAAAACTGAAATAGCATATTCCTTTTATTCATATGATACTTATATACACAATCATAATTCTTATCATGTGCAGTTTTGTTAAGAACATGTTTCCAAAATCTGTTTCCACAAAGATGTAAGATATGTATTGGATTGAATGGTATAAAACTGGAAGTAAGTCTCTGCCTCTTGTCAGTTTATTTTGTAACATCCAGCCTGATGAAGGGGGCTTAAGACTCCCGAAAGCTTGCTTAATTTTTTTATCTAGTTAGCCAAATAAAGGTATCACAGCTCTACGTTTCTTCTCTTCCTTATTTCTAACATGGTACAAACCTCAACTATTGTCTTGACCACTAGCAGACATATGCCCAATGACCATATCAAACCTGTTTCTCCTACAGTGGCCATCACTGTGCACTGCGTATATAAAACACAAAGAAGAAGACATCATGCCACTCTAAATTGGATTAGAAATAGCTTTCATCAATAAGGGTCTAACTTTAGGTTGGGTAGACACCAGCAGATATTTTCAGTTCACTGCACTTTCAGTCGGTCGCCAGAAAATATCTGTTAGTGTGGGCGCCGTCCGCAACCGACCTCGATCGTCCGTTCGCATGGATCGGACGAACGAACGATCAGACATGTCGGTAAATTCTGATCGATCATGCGGTTCACTATGGGACAGGCCAGGCCGAATTTGCCGCGACCGATGGACATTTGTCCCGGCCGAGCGCTCGCTCGTACCGGACAAATAGTCCCTTAGTGTGTAACCAGCCTTAAAGAAAACAATCAACCTAAGGCTTTACAAAAAGGTGCTTCAGTGCAAATAAAGTGACTAAGTGCTATAAAAATAGTGAATCAATAAAAAAATAACACATACCGATGTGGGACTCCATCTTAATAAAGGCTATTAAATGTCATAAATACAGTTATACATATACATAGCCATAAATTAAATATATTAAATGTCAATGCTATTTCTAGTAAGGAATAATGTACAGACAGCGATACCTATAGATACTCCCCTAGAGTATTAGAAAACCCACAGACCCACCCCAACAGAACTCCCATAGATTGTAATAGGGAAATCTAATGAGAAAAACATAACAAATATATTCAATATACATATATAAATATCGGACGGACAGTTCAAATGCAAGTGCACCAAGAGGGAAACAAAGAAGTATACATAGGGTATCTGTGGCAAAAGATGAAGATGGGCCTACATCACTGAACAAGCTGAACGCATTTGCCTAGAGAAACCTGGGCTTCTTCCGCAGCTTCACTGTGCACTGCGAACAGCTAAAACTGGGAGGCATTTTTGATGTTTTTGATGTTTCAATTAAAATTAAATACATAGAATGATTGACATGTACAGTAATAATTATACAGTTGTATAGACAGTAACAATACTTATTTTGAACATGTCCAGGATGAAAAGATCTAGGGGGCAAATAGTTAATGACATTTTAATTAAATGTTGTCACCTACATGAAATATTGGAATTACATTGAGTTTAATTAAATTATTTGCTAGGTTGACAGAAAAGACTCTCTATGGAGATTAAATAGGCTCCTGAATTAGGGCCTATAAATCCATTCTATAGCTGTAGAGAGGTTTGTAAAAATGAAACATGTTAGCTGCTCCATAGCAAAAGATATTTAGATGTGTAAAGACATAACTTTATTAAATGTCTGGTAATGAAATACAGATTGATATTGGAGCTTTCTAAATAGCACTAATGTTCAGGGTGGCTTTTAAAAAGTAGTTTGGAAACATGAAGTGGAGTATTTATAACTGGAAGACAGAATTGCTCCAGATTATGTTCAGCAGTGTAGTAATTGTAATGCAGCCTGTCACCCAGCCAGCATGTAAATCTAACATGGGTAGGTTGCTACATGCCAAGAAGACAGTATGGTGTTACTAAACTCTGTATATAAAAACTTGACATTGACTTTTGCATGAGGCCTGAAATGATTGAATTTATTAAAGGACGTATTCTGAAGTGAAATAAACTATTTCCTTGTCATAGATGGGCATGTGTTTAAGTGAAAGTGCAAAATGAAAAAGGAACTTAACCCAAAATATTATTTTTTAATAAGATAAGGAACCAAAAAGCACCTAGGATTGTTGTTTTAAACGGCATGTCCACAAAAAACTGGCCAATTGTTATTTACTTGCCCCCAACCTCAACTGATTTATTAATCAAGGCTGTGAAAACATCAAAGCAAATGATTGATTGCTCTTTCACCTGCTGCCTCCTCTGCACATGCTTAAACTTTGCTCATTGAGCAGAAGTAGGAAGCAGAACAGAAGAGAAGTTATTATTAAAAGCCTGCCAGTTGAGTGAAGCAGAAGAAAAGGTCTATGACACCTGGTATTGCCAGTTGGTCTCCCATCCAGGTACTGACCAGGCCTGCACCTGCTTAGCTTCCAATGTCAGACAGGATCAGGTGCATTTGGGCTGGTGTGGTCAAGGGCCATTGGCGTTTCCCTCTGAGCTGATTTTAAGGCAGCCAGAGACTTTCACCCACTCCCCGGTACGCTGAAGCCTTGGACGCCGCTCACCCACAAGCCTGTGGCAATGGGGCTCCTCTACCCTCCAGCCAAAAGAGGGAGACCCCCCAGGACCTTGCCCCTGTTTGGTGGGTGAGCAGCATCCCTGGATTGAAAGTACAGGTGAATGGGTTACAGTCTCTGGATGCCTTGAAATCAGCCCAAGGAAATATCTAGGCCCATGGCTGGAGGGGGAGTAAGAAGCCTCGCATCCAGAGACTGTAACCCATTCACCTGTACTTTCAATCCAGGGATACTGCTCACCCACCAAACAGGGGCAAGGTCCTGGGGAGTCTCCCTCTTCTCTCAGCTGGCTGGGGGCCAACAGCAGCTGCCCAGGATCCCCCCAGCCATCTTGGATTGTTCACGAGAGGCCTGCACCTGCTTAGCTTCCAATGTTGGACAGGATCAGGTGCATTTGGGCTGGTGTGGCCAAGGGCATTGGCCTTTCCCTCTGAGCTGATTTTTAAGGCAGCCAGAGACTTTTACCCACTCCCCGGTGCACTGAAGCCTTGGATGCCGCTCACCCACAAGCCTGTGGCAATGGGGCTCCTCTACCCTCCAGCCAAAAGAGGCTCTTACTTCCCCTCCAGCCATGGGGCCTAGATATTTCCTCTGGGCTGATTTCAAGGCATCCAGAGACTGTAACCCATTCACCTGTACTTTCAATCCAGGGATGCTGCTCACCCACCAAACAGGGGCAAGGTCTCAAGGTCCTGGGGGGTCTCCCTCTTCTCTCAGCTGGGTCTGGGGGATCCTGGGCAGCTGCTGTTGGCCCCCAGCCATCTTGGATGTCCGATGAGCCCCCCGATCTTCACAGGCCATTCCTTTCCATCGTCATTGTAGCTGGAACAAGCCTGCAGTTGAGTGAAGCAGAAGAAAGAGGTTCTATGACACCTGGTATTCCCGGTTTGTCTCCATCCAGGTCCTGACAGGCCTGCACCTGCTTAGCTTCCAATGTCAGACAGGATCAGGTGCATTTGGGCTGGTGTGGCCAAGGGCCATTGGCCTTTCCCTCTGAGCTGATTTTAAGGCAGCCAGAGACTTTCACCCACTCCCCGGTACACTAAGCCTGGACGCCGCTCACCCACCAGCCTGTGGCAATGGGGCTCCTCTACCCTCCAGCCAAAGAGGCTCTTACTCCCCTCTCCAGCCATGGGGCCTAGATATTTCCTCTGGGCTGATTTCAAGGCATCCAGAGACTGTAACCCATTCACCTGTACTTTAATCCAGGGATGCTGCTCACCCACCAAACAGGGGCAGGTCCTGGGGGTCTCCCTCTTCTCTCAGCTGGGCTGGGGGATCCTGGGCAGCTGCGTTGGCCCCAGCCATCTTGGATGTCCCGATGAGCCCCCCGATCTTCACAGGCCATTCCTTTCCATCGTCATTGTATGCTGAACAAAGCCTGCCAGTTGAGTGAAGCAGAAGAAAAGGTCTATGACACCGTATTCCAGTTGTCTCCCATCAGGTACTGACCAGGCCGGCACCTGCTTAGCTTCCAATGTCAGACAGGATCAGGTGCATTTGGGCTGGTGTGCCAAGGGCCATTGGCCTTTCCTCTGAGTTGATTTTAAGGCAGCCAGAGACTTTCACCACTCCCCGTACCTGAAGCCTTGGACGCCGCTCACCACCAGCCTGTGGCAATGGGGCTCCTCTACCCTCCAGCCAAAGAGGCTCTTACTCCCCCTGCCATGGGCCTAGATATTTCTCTGGGCTGATTTCAAGGCATCCAGAGACTGTAACCCATTCACCTGTACTTTCAATCCAGGGATGGCTCACCCACCAACAGGGGCAGGGCTGGGGGGTCTCCCTCTTCTCTCGCTGGGCTGGGGGGTCCTGGGCAGCTGCTGTTGGCCCCAGACCATCTTGGATGTCCGATGAGCCCCCGATCTTCACAGGCCATTCCTTTCCATCGCATTGTAGCTGGAACAAAGCTGCCAGTTTGAGTGAAGCAGAAGAAAGTTCTATGCACCTGTATTCCCAGTTGTCTCCCATCCAGGTACTGACCAGGCCTGCACCTGCTTAGCTTCCAATGTCAGACAGGATCAGGTGCATTTGGGCTGGTGTGGCCAAGGGCCATTGGCCTTTTCCCTCTGATCTGATTTTAAGGCAGCCAGAGACTTTCACCCACTCCCGGTACACTGAAGCCTTGGACGCCGCTCCCACCCACCAGCCTGTGGCAATGGGGCTCCTCTACCCTCCAGCCAAAAGAGGCTCTTACTCCCCCTCCCCCTGGGCCTAGATATTTCCTCTGGCTGATTTCAAGGCATCCAGAGACTAACCCATTCACCTGTACTTTCAATCCAGGGATGCTGCTCACCCACCAAACAGGGGCAGGTCCTGGGGGTCTCCCTCTTCTCTCAGGGCTGTGGGGAGGGATCCTGGGCAGCTGTCTGTTGGCCCCCAGCCATCTTGATGTCCCGATGAGCCCCCCATCTTCACAGGCCATTCCTTTCCATCGTCATTTATGCTGGAACAAGCCTGCCAGTTAGTGAAGCAGAAAAAAGGTCTATTACACCTGGTATTCCCAGTTTGTCTCCCATCCAGGTATGACCAGGCCTGCACTGCTTAGCTTCCAATGTCAGACAGGATCAGGTGCATTGGGCTGGTGTGGCCAAGGGCCATTGGCCTTTCCCTCTGAGCTGATTTTAAGGCAGCCAGACTTTCACCACTCCCCGGTACACTGAAGCCAGGACGCCGCTCACCCACCAGCCTGTGGCAATGGGGCTCCTCTACCCTCCAGCCAAAAGAGGCTCTTACTCCCCTCCAGCCATGGGGCCTAGATATTTCCTCTGGGCTGATTTCAAGGCATCCGAGACTGTAACCCATTCACCTTACTTTCAATCCAGGGATGCTGCTCACCCACCAAACAGGGGCAAGGTCCTGGGGGGTCTCCCTCTTCTCTCGCTGGCTGGGGGATCCTGGGCAGCTGCTGTTGCCCCCAGCCATCTTGGATGTCCCGATGAGCCCCCCGATCTTCACAGGCCATTCCTTCCATCGTCATTGTATGCTGGAACCTTTTTAAAGCTGCCAGTTGAGTGAAGCAGAAGAAAAGGTCTATGACACCTGGTTATTCCCAGTTTGTCTCCCATCCAGGTACTGACCAGGCCTGCACCTGCTTAGCTTCCAATGTCAGACAGATCAGGTGCATTTGGGCTGGTGTGGCCAAGGGCCATTGGCCTTTCCCTCTGAGCTGTTTTAAGGCAGCCAGAGACTTTCACCCACTCCCCGGTACACTCAAGCCATGGACGCCCGCCACCCACCAGCCTGTGGCAATGGGGCTCCTCTACCTCCAGCCAAAAGAGGCTCTTACTCCCCCTCCAGCCATGGGGCCTAGATATTTCCTCTGGGCTGATTTCAAGGCATCCAGAGACTGTAACCCATTCACCTGTACTTTCAATCCAGGGATGCTCTCACCCACCAAACAGGGCAGGTCCTGGGGGTCTCCCTTCTCTCAGCTGGGCTGGGGGGTCCTGGGCAGCTGCTGTTGGCCCCCAGCCATCTTGGATGTCCGATGAGCCCCCCGATCTTCACGGCCATCCTTTCCATCGTCATTGTATGCTGGAACCTTTTAAAACCTGCCAGTTGAGTGAAGCAGAAGAAAAGGTCTAGACACCTGGTATTCCCAGTTGTCTCCCATCCAGGTGCTGACCAGGCCTGCACCTGCTTAGCTTCCAATGTCAGACAGGATCAGGTGCATTTGGCTGGTGGGCCAAGGGCCATTGGCCTTTCTCTGAGCTGATTTTAAGGCAGCCAGAGACTATTCACCCACTCCCGGTCACTGAAGCCTGGGACGCCGCTCACCCACCAGCCTGTGGCAATGGGGCTCCTCTACCCTCCAGCCAAAGAGGCTCTTACTCCCCCTCCAGCCATGGGGCCTAGATATTTCCTCTGCTGATTTCAAGGCATCCAGAGACTGTAACCCATTCACCTGTACTTTCAATCCAGGGATGCTGCTCACCCACCAAACAGGAGCAAGGTCCTGGGGAGTCTCCCTCTTCTCTCAGCTGGGCTGGGGGATCCTGGGCAGCTGCTGTGGCCCAGCCATCTTGTGGATGTCCGATGAGCCCCCGATCTTCACAGGCCATTCCTTTCCATCTGTCATTGTATGCTGGAACAAGCCTGCAGTTGAGTGAAGCAAGAAAAGGTCTATGACACCTGGTATTCCCAGTTTGTCTCCCATCCAGGTAGCTGACCAGGCCTGCACCTGCTTAGCTTCCAATGTCAGACGGATCAGGTGCATTTGGGCTGGTGTGGCCAAGGGCCATTGGCCTTTCCCTCTGAGCTGATTTTAAGGCAGCCAGAGACTTTCACCCACTCCCCGGTACACTGAAGCCTGGACGCCGCTCACCCACCAGCCGTGGCAATGGGGCTCCTCTACCCTCCAGCCAAAAGAGGCTCTTACTCCCCCTCCAGCCATGGGGCCTAGATATTTCCTCTGGGCTGATTTCAAGGCATCCAGAGACTGTAACCCATTCACCTGTACTTTCAATCCAGGGATGCTGCCACCCACCAAACAGGAGCGAGGTCCGGGGGTCTCCCTCTTCTCGCTGGGCTGGGGGGATCTGGGCAGCAGCTGGTTGGCCCCCAGCCATCTTGGATGTCCCGATGAGCCCCCGATCTTCACAGGCCATTCCTTCCATCGTCATTGTACGCTGGAACCTTTTAAAAGCCTGCCAGTTGAGTGAAGCAGAAGAAAGGTCTATGACACCTGGTATTCCCAGTTGTCTCCCATCCAGTGCTGACCAGGCCTGCACCTGCTTAGCTTCCAATGTCAGACAGGATCAGGTGCATTTGGGCTGGTGTGGCCAAGGGCCATTGCCTTTCCTCTGAGCTGATTTTAAGGCAGCCAGAGACTTTCACCCACTCCCCGGTACACTGAAGCCTGAGCCGCTCACCCACCAGCCTGTGCAATGGGGCTCCTCTACCTCCAGCCAAAAAGGTCTTACTCCCCTCCAGCCATGGGGCCTAGATATTCCTCTGGGCTGATTTCAAGGCATCCAGAGACTGTAACCCATTCACCTGTACTTTCAATCCAGGGATGCTGCTCACCCACCAAACGGGGCAAGGTCCTGGGGGTCTCCCTCTTCTCTCCGCTGGGCTGGGGGGATCCTGGGCAGCTGCTGTTGGCCCCCAGCCATCTTGGATGTCCCGATGAGCCCCCCGATCTTCACAGGCCATTCCTTTCCATCGTCATTGTACTGCTGGAACTTTAAAGCCTGCCAGTTGAGTGAAGCAGAAGAGAAAGGTCTATGACACCTGGTATTCCCAGTTGGTCTCCATCCAGGTATGACCAGGCCTGCACCTTCTAGCTTCCAATGTCAGACAGGATCAGGTGCATTGGGCTGGTGGGCCAAGGGCCATTGGCCTTTCCCTCTGAGCTGATTTAAGGCAGCCAGAGACTTTCACCCACTCCCCGGTACACTGAAGCCAGGGACGCCGCTCACCCACCAGCCTGTGGCAATGGGGCTCCTCTACCCTCCAGCCAAAAGAGGCTCTTACTCCCCCTCCAGCCATGGGGCCTAGATATTTCCTCTGCTGATTTCAAGGCATCCAGAGACTGTAACCCATTCACCTGTACTTTCAATCCAGGGATGCTGCTCACCCACCAAACAGGGGCAAGGTCCTGGGGGGTCTCCCTCTTCTCTCGCTGGGCGGGGGGATCCTGGGCAGCTGCTGTTGGCCCCCAGCCATCTTGATGTCCCGATGAGCCCCCCGATCTTCACAGGCCATTCCTTTCCATGTCATTGTATCTGGAACAAGCGCCAGTTGAGTGAAGCAGAAAAAGGTCTATGACACCTGGTATTCCCAGTTGTCTCCCATCCAGGTGCTGACCAGGCCTGCACCTGCTTGCTTCCAATGTCAGACAGGATCAGGTGCATTTGGGCTGGTGTGGCCAAGGGCCATTGGCCTTTTCCTTGAGCTGATTTTAAGCAGCCAGAGACTTTCACCCACTCCCGGTACACTGAAGCCTGACGCCGCTCACCCCAGCCTGTGGCAATGGGGCTCCTCTACCCTCCAGCCAAAAGAGGCTCTTACTCCCCTCCAGCCATGGGGCCTAGATATTTCTCTGGCTGATTCAAGGCATCCAGAGACGTAACCCATTCACCTGTACTTTATCCAGGGATGCTGCTCACCCACCAAACAGGAGGCAAGGTCCTGGGGAGTCTCCCTCTTCTCTCAGCTGGGCTGGGGGGATCCTGGGCAGCTGCTGTTGGCCCCCAGCCATCTTGGATGTCCCGATGAGCCCCCGATCTTCAGCAGCCATTCCTTTCCATGTCATTGTACGCTGGAACCTTTTAAAAGCCTGCCAGTTGAGTGAAGCAGAAGAAAAGGTCTATGACACCTGGTATTCCCAGTTGGCTCCCTCCAGGTGCTGACCAGGCCTGCACCTGCTTAGCTTCCAATGTCAGACAGGATCGGTGCATTGGGCTGGTGTGGCCAAGGGCCATGGCCTTTCCTCTGAGCTGATTTAAGGCAGCCAGAGACTTTCACCCCCTCCCGTTACACTCAAGCCAGGGACGCCGCTCACCCACCAGCCTGGCAATGGGCTCCTCTACCCTCCAGCCAAAGAGGCTCTATACCCCCCTCCAGCCATGGGGCCTAGATTTCCTCTGGGCTGATTTCAAGGCATCCAGAGACTGTAACCCATTCACCTGTACTTTCAATCCAGGGATGCTGCTCACCCACACCTACAGGAGCCACAGGTCCTGGTGGTCC